>QQSS02167506.1:0-15377 GCA_003687565.2 Craspedacusta sowerbii | reverse complement strand
TAGATAGATAGATAGATAGATAGATAGATAGATAGATAGATAGATAGATAGATAGATAGACAGATAGATAGACAGATTTTTTTGGACCATATTTCTGCATGATGTTCAGCGCGTGTACCAGTTCTCGTGAGATCACTCAACTTAATTTTCTTACCGAACCGACGCTATTAGCAGCAACAGCCCCAAGAGAACAATCTTCCCACGCATTCCTTGTCCTGTTGGTCACGATCTTATTCGTACGTCAGTAAAATTCTGACGAACTAGCAGAGCACGTTTTGAAAATAATTACCCTTCCACTTGCACCGCAATTTCGTCAAGTGGCTCTTAAACGATTGGCTTGCCTGACATGCCATTGGTGGAAGCAAATGACCGCACGTGATTAAATCCGCTCAATCTGGATAAACTGGTTTATAAACCTCCGGCTAGAACACTTTCCACATGAGAAAGTGGGATTTTATTCCTACCATCGCGACGGTGCTGCGTTGTTGTTTACAGTGTCCATGCCGATTTTTTCTAGTTATCTTGGATTAAAGTTTTGACTGTTTAGTTTTGTTGGTGGCTCCGTGGTAATTCATGCAAGGACCGTTTGTTCCACGCTGGAGCGTGTCTTCAACCGGTGGCAAAGTCATTTACGCTAGTACAAGTCTTTGGCAGCCGAAACCATCAGTTCTTGGTCGGCGAATAAAAAACTGCACAGTGTTGAAGAAGCACACTGCTTAAACGTAGATTTGCTCTTGAGTGTTTATAATTATTATAATTGTTATCGTCATGGCTTCGGATTATTCTGCTGTTCCGCGCTCCAGGACCCAGTCGTTTATATCGGCCGTAAAGGAAACGGACCACCTCGTGTCTCTCGACTCCCTGTGCACTCGACTCGGCTCTGATTTGATGAACGGTCTAACAACATCGCAAGTGCAAGAAATCTTGCGGACGTACGGACCCAACACGCTGTCTCGTCCGTCCACGAAGGATCGGCATGGAACGAAGCTGTCAAAGAGCAGCAAGTCAAGTGGTCACACCGACCATTGGTCCGACCGGGAATGGCAGGAGGTTTTTGTCTCGCGATTGCATCAGACCATCAGCGTGTTGCGAGACGGCGACAGTTGTTTAGCACGCGGTAGCGAGCTGGTGATTGGTGACGTCATTTTCATGTTCAAAGGGCAGACCGTGCCGGTGGATGCGCGCATCGTGTCGGCGAACGACCTGGTCGTCGACAATCGCATCATCACGGGGGTCGCTGCCGAGCGGAAGGGGCCACAGGCGACATCTGCCGACGTACTTCGCAGTGCAAACATGCTCTTCGCTGGCACGAAGATCTTGTCCGGCGATTGCTCGGCCATTGTTTTGAAACGGGGTGACGACACCGTCTACGCTACCTTGATCCAGTTTGCCAAGAAAGTGGAGTTCGTTCGGCGCAGCTCCATGTCCTGTTCCAGACGCACGTCGTGGTCCTCTGACACTACGTCATCCTCCGAGTCTTCCAGCTCGCCATCTGCTTCCCCCAAGAGGAGCCTCTCCCGGGGGGTGAAGGTATCAATCTCAAAAGCCTTTGCGCGTCATCGAACGAGAACCTCCGTTTAGGAGTGAATCGATGTCGATGAGCCGTAAAAAACGTCGAGTGGCTAAGCGTTAGCGAGATTGGACGAATAATTCGCATTGCTGGGACTTGGTTGTGCAGTTATGTTGTGGACTTGCGAGTTGTAGCCGGGGTCGCAGGATTCTTGATGCTGTATTTTGTTAAGGGCTTTTTCTACTGCGATATGTTTGGTGGCGCGTTTTATTTAGGATGTTGGTTTGCTTGTATTAGAAAATGTTTATTTTGTTACCCGTAAACGACGGAAGGTTGGAGTGAAGGTTGTGTTCCGTAAGGAAATGCCGTTTTCCTGCGCCTTAAATATAAACAAGGCTAGAAATTTTACACATTTATGTACAGCTATGTAAGTATTTGTAGATATCGCTTTTCTATTTGTTTGAGTTTGATTCTCGTAGTAAGGGTGTCTAGGATTACCTAACTTGTGGTGCGTATGCATGTATTTTGGATGTGGTATGGGCGGTGCCGAGAATGCCGTATACTTCGTATGCAAATATAATCTGTAATTTTAAAATGCCGTGAGCTGATGCGGGCGCTTGTGTTTGTGTCAGACGTTCAGGATTTCGCGACAATATTCTCCATGTAGACGGTGGGGATGCTGATTGTGGTGAGTTCGTTCACTTTGAAAGCAAAATGCCTAGCGCGTGTGTCAAACCAGGGTCCACCTCTAAGCGCCGTCTGGTCAAGTGCAGAATGTCTTAATCCGTTGCTTGTGGTCAAAGTTTTGAGATGTCCACAGAACACCGGAACTCAGCTCGGAAAGGTTTGCTGGCTCAGAGGGTCTGCGTCTCGACACATTTTGAGTTTCGAGACGAGAGTGAGCCCTTCTCGAAACAAACGAGAACTTTCGAGACGAGAAAAACATCGGAGTTTGAGAGAAATTTCCAAAAAGACGAGAAATTTCTCGAAATTTCAGTGTGCACGTCGCTGCGACTGGCTGACTGTTAGTCGTTTTGTGCTGCTAATATATCCGTATTGTCAAATATAACTATGCAAGGTCGCCACGAAACCCCGCTATACTTTCTTCGGGGGGTGGGTCGCGAACTCATTTAGAAACGTGTTATCCTGGAAAAGTGTATGTCACTAAGCCTGGGAAGCCATCCAACATATCACTGAATCGTCGGCAACAAAACGTGACATGCCGTACATTAATTTAGATTGTGACGCAGACGCAAAATTACTTGATAAAGCAACGCTAGCATTACGATACTCAAGACTGGGTCACGTCTTCAAGAGCAGCAATCTAATTCACCAGTGAGGACTACTGATATACAGAAGACGCGATTGGATGGCATTCAAACTTGGCAATCGTACCTAGCAATTGCAACTGCCCTTAATCATAATACTTTCTCGATTCTAAACCCAAATCAAAGCATGCAGCAAAAAACGCCATGGAATAGATGCTTGTAAACGATCTATAATCGGTATGAACATCCAGATAAGTGTAGCCAGATTTGCAACAGTATACAGCAAAAATCTATGCTACAATATTAAAAGTATTGCTATCCCGATAATGCTTATCACTGATCTTTAATAGCGAAGCCTGTGGCATAAGCAAGAATATACCGCATTACCCTTTTGCCAATTACTTTCACTCCAGGCTAAAATCCCGTCTATCCTGTTCTTGGGGTCAAAATAATTACCTAAGTACTGGAGATGACGCACGACCTTAAGTTCGTTTCCTGCACAAACCTAGTTATCTGTAATTCGATTAGATAGTTACTTTCGCGATAAGTTAGGCACTTTCATTTGCATTCTATCCTGCGCGATTTTAACTTTGTGGCTGGCTCGGCTCTGTGCCAGCAACTGGTCCCATATGCTTCAAAATCGTATCTTTTTCTTCCTAAGAATAAAAGAAAGCGAAGTTATAATAAATATAAAAGTTAAAAACTAGCAAATATATTTGTCTAGTAAAACTGAATGTTTGTACATAGCTTTAGATTCTCCGCTGTCATGGACGAATCAAATCTCCGAACTTTCGAAGAAGCGTTCGAGAGCAAACGGTTTATTAGCTTAGATAAGATACCACGAGGACGCTGGAAGCATGGAGTCCTTCTACCATAGATTATTCCATCGCCACATTAACTTCCTACGGACCTGCCTTATCTTGTACCTGACAACAACAACAACAACAGCAATCAACAACAACAAAGACAACAATTTATTTCCCAATAATGCATCGTATATACAACCATATAAAAATAAAAAAATCATATAACAAATGCACTTATTGGAATATGAGACATCCTCGGTAGCCGGGGCTAATCTGATTGAGGATGCCACCTAGTTTCAGTCGGCGAAGTAATAAAGATGTACTCAGCAAAATAAAAACAAAAACAAACAAACATTTAAAATATTTAAATAACGTTACTAAAACAAGCACATGCGGAAAAAAGTGCAGCATTTCGAGTAATTATTATAAAAACAAACAAAAAAATCTTTAAAAAGACAAATTTAAAGAATTTTAACAAGCAAGCACCTTCGAAAGGAAAAGCAGTAGTCTGGAGATGAGACACTCACGCAATATCATCGTTCGCGACATTGGCACTAAACTATACCAACACAAAGGGTAAGTTTGTACGGTATAAGAGTCATTAACGGAAGCGACAAAAATAGATATAGAAGTAACACGAAGCATGAAACCATTTTTTAGGAATGAAGTTGACGTATTCATTTCTATATTGTAATCTACTCGTCAGAGGGTATCAGGATGAGTAGTCAATATTGTGAACATCAACTCCAACAAAAAGAAACCTAAGTATCATGCCTTTATAAAACTGACTAGTGTACAATTTAACTCCTTCAACATGCTAATACATTTCCCTGGCAAATATCATATGTAGGATTATGGCAAACAAATATAGAGAAAGCCACTCTAAACTGGGAAAGATATTTTCGTTTATTTTTCACCGTCACTTTTAGTTTGATCTGGCATCTTTTATTCTTAGGACGAAAAAGTAGGACATACCTTTTGGCAGAATTTAGCAACAGTCTGTTCGCACAGAGCCAATCGTAGAATGTTGAGATCTCGCGAGACAGTTTTGCATTCATTTGTTTCGTAGAACCATTTCTGAAAGTAATAACTGTATCGTTACAAAGTGTTGAACAAGGCCTGACGTTAAGCTACACCGAAAGTCATTAATGTTAGATTACGAATAGTAAGGGACCCAAAATTGATCCTTAGCCAAGTTACTCGTACCAACAATGGATGAGTTTTTGCTGTCAAGTAATGTCTTGGAGAAAAAACTTACCCTTTTTGTTTATATTAACAAAGGACTTTATTCCGTCCGAGGTCTTATTTATGTAGTGCTAATGCTGAAGAAAATAGTTACTATAGTATTCATACTCTCTTTCCCTAATCATACATGCAACAGAATTACTTAGTTTCTTGTAAATATTGTAGGCTTCAAGTTTTTCTTGCTCATTGGTTTCATTCACATACTGGTTTAGATATTTATCCCTTTGTTTCATGACTTGAAGATTGGGTTTCGAGATCCATGGTTTTTGCTTAAGGGTTATTTCTTTTTTTGACAATCGTCGATAAGGCGCCATTATGTTCAAGATGTCATTTATTTGGTCTATTAGGATTTTTGTTAAAGTGTTAGGATTCGTTTCTTTTCCAAAAACCTGGTACCATTTCATGACAGATAATCCTTCAAAAAATTCTCGTTCGTTAAATAGTTTGTCTGATCGACCCGTCCTTCATTTGTCCGATTTTTCAACGGTCTGTAGTCAGTTAAAATATCAAATTGCGCAAAATGATCGGAGATAGAACACGTTAAATTTCCGCACACAATGTTATACATAATATCATTAGTAAATATATTGTCTACGAGTTTGGCACCTAAGTGTTATTCGACTGGGCTGCAGGATTAGGGGTTGGAAGTTAAGAGAGGCTATTGAATCGTAAAAGTGTGAAGTAGCAGTTAAGTGTCCTAGTTAAGTAATTTAATATTGAAATCACCTATGATTGTTACCAATTTGTCTTCTCTATTTGTTTTGTTGAGGATTTTGAGTAGGCATTCATTCGTAAAGTCTTCTGCGGGGAAGTTCGGGTGTCTTGTTGTTGTTGTTGTTGTTGTTGTTGTTGTTGTTGTTGTTGTTGTTGTTGCTTATAAATGCAGCCAATAATCATATTTTTCGATGAAAGTTGTCTCGTACTCGTTCTCCATTTGGAAAATAAGGTCGTTTCAAATTTTAGCTTCACTCATGATTGACTTGTGAATATACAAGCCTGTCCCGCCGGCTAGAGTAAGGTTAGGCTAGGTTATGCTAGGTTTTTGTATCAAAAAATTGATGCTCATCAAGTTCAATGTTGAATGCGCTACGATGTTTGGATGTTAAGCGAGTTTATGAAATTCCAATAACTTTGAATTTATATTTATGTAAGTTAAAGAGGGTACTTAACTCGTCGTGATGTTTTGGCAGTGAGGCAATATTTATGTGAAAGAAACCAAACGAAGAATTCGAGTTAAACTTTGTTGCGATGAAAGACTAGTGAATACTTAGTTGCGTTGTGTTCTCTCAAAACTCTGATTTTACATATTTTAAACCCAAATTTATACCATTTTGCTACATAATTCAATTGCGGGTTATACAAAGAATTGATCGTGAAAAGTAATAAGTAGGAGAACGCCCAAAACCCACACATAATTGAATAACAAGCTGTATAAAGAAAATGATCGTAAACTGTAATAAGCGTGCCGCGCCTGAAAGGGATCAATACCACGTGACGCGCGACGGTCGACACAAACATGGTAACCGACTAAAATTTAAATACCAATAAAGACACACCCATACCATAAGTACAAGATTAGCGAAAAAACTATCTACATACAACCACCTGGTATGAATATAAGTCAGAGTTGTCATCATTGACTAATCCATGACAAGTTTCGCTTTAAAAACTCAGTAGTATCATGGTAATTAGACGAATTCTGACTAATAGAGAGGTCACTAAAACTACGATATTTCCCTGGTAATTTTCTAAGAAGGGTATTAACACTAAAACTTAGCAGAAGTTTCATATTTAGATGCTTCGGTTCGGCTGGAGCATTGAGAGTTAACTTAAAATTATCGTTACTTGTTGAATAAAAGGGGAGGTCCGCCTGGAGGCAATACAGACATTTCCATGCTTGCAGTTGATAATACTTCCTAACAATCAAATGGGAACATTTATCATGAACGCAACGGTTTCACGACGAGCTGGCGATGTGACGTGCTATGTATTTTATACATATTTGGCGGTATATATTTCTTGCATGTCTTACATTTATCTTTTGACTGAAAAAAGATCAGTTAACAGAATACTAAAGTTGCAACAACAGGCGCTGTGAATGATTAGGCTTTTTACTTTTTCGAATTATGGTACATCTGCGTCTGGAATACTCTCACGATTGAAAATTCATCCTGGAATCGTCACACAGTTTTCAGTTATTATTTCGGGGCCTAAGATGGAGCCTTGAGGTACTCCCGACAAAATCTGTTGGTATGCACTGCATTTGCCATCTACGCGAACCGCTTGTTCTCGTTCCTTTAAGTACGAGTAGTAAGCCAGCGCGTCGATATTTAGTCCGTACGCCCCAAGTTTTGCTGATAAAAGATCGCGTGGTATGCAGTCACATGCTTTTGACAGATCCATCACTACAGCGCCAACTACATAATTCTTTCGAGTTTTTTCTCCAAGTCTCTAACAGTCGAATTAAAACATGCTGACTATTATATTTATTTCCGTATGCTGAAATAAAAACTTTTTTCTATATATGGTCCTATTTGAAATTTTATTGAATTTTCAAAAATTTTAGAAATTGTATTTAGAATGCTTACAGGCCTGTAGTTCTTCTTTTCCGAGCGGTCACCCCTTTGTGGAGAGGAGCTACCGCTGCCTTCTTAGCGCGGTTCGGAAATATTCTCTCGGCTAGGCTAGCATTCATCGCTTTTGCGATAGGAGCATCAAGAGCATTTGCAGCAAGTTTAATAGGTTTTGGGGGAAGCTGGTCTTCGCCGAGTGACTTGCTTATATATAAAGAATGTAATAGTTTATTTGTTTCCTCCTTAGAAACTTCTCTGAAGGTAAAGGGTTTGCCTTCCAGCAGCATATTTTCAGCTTTTATTTTAAGTATACTTGGGTGATCCGCATAATTTTCCTGTATGTGTTTTACAAGGTCTTCTGGAGCATCGGATAAATAAACTGCAGAACAGTCTTTAGGCTTACGACCAGAGCTATGCTCTACAATGTTTATATAGTAGTTATTGAAAATCTCGCCAACTTCCTGAGGATTCTTCACGATGTTATCGTTTTCTAATAGCATAATTTCGTCGTTTCCTTTAGTTTCCTTGTTTTGCATGAACGGTTTTATTAAATTCCAGAACTTTGCTTTAGTTAATAACCCACCTTCAGTAACCACTACAAATGTGTCTTTTATAGCTTTTCGTTTCAATGATACGCACGTTTTTCTAATCTTCTTGTAGTTTTGTATGTTTTCTGGCGTAGGATTGGCATTTTCGTCTTTCTTAGGTTCCTAGACGTAAAAGGAGCCTGCCTTGTCCTAACTGTTTTCTGTTTAACGGCGCATGCGTATTTGCAATTTCTGTTATTTTGTCTACCAAGTATTCGTAAAAATGATTTTCATCAAGCATGTTATCGAAACTGATGGCAGAGATAGCAGAGAGATATTTATTTGCATTGAAGTTTTTGTAACTCCGATACGTAATTTGCGTTCAATGTGTGATTTCATACTTGTGACAATAATATAATAAGTACAAATATTTATATATAAATATTTATATAACTTTATAATTTATAATTTTTATTATTAATATAAATATCTCCCATAACTATTACGTTATTATATTTGTCACAAATATTTGTAATAAGTTATGGTAGTCACTTAAGCCTATGGACAAAGCAGACGACTTTTGGAAGCTCTTGGGCCTATTTGTGAGTATCACGTCAATGGATGACCTAGACTTAGTCGTAGTGCAAGCATTTTCTCTAATGAGATTGGACGAACCGAAAATGTTACAGAGAGAAGATATCTTTGAGAAGATATCTTTGTCCATGTTTCCTGTGTCAATATTGATATCTCCCATAACTATTACGTTATTATATTTGTCAATTGCCTTGCTTAAGCAAATTGAGAGTTCGTCAAGGAACGCATCCGCTTCATTATTTTTAGGTGGTCGGTAGACGGCGAGTATGAACCATTTTTTTTTTGAACGGAAACCTCAAAACCTAATCCTTCAGAAAACTGGGATGGCTCTAAATCAGAAGTAGCTTTGAAAACAAAACCTTTTTATATATACACAATCAAACCACCACCATACTTATCTCGGTCCTGCCTTTACGGGTTATGATAATCACTAACGGAAAATTGAGCCGAAGGGAAGATATTGTCGAATTGTGTTTCGCTGATAGCTGAAACATCGTGTATGATTTCATTCATAATTAGTCTTAGATGAACCATTTTTTTTCTACGACTATTTATATTCAGATATCCAATCATGGGATTCGAGGGATATGAAATGCGTAAGTTTCTTAGATTAGTTACGTCATTACCATTGTTTCCCGACAAACAATGGATCACTGAGGGAACATCCGAAATGGTGTTAGCAAGGACCGAAGTTATCTCCGTATTGATGCAATTATTGAAATCAGAATCATGGTTAAGCCTACTATAGTTAAAATTCAACATACATAAATGTTAGAGTGTCAGACAGGATAAGACATAACACAAGAAAACAACACTAGAAAAGAAATAAATTTTCTGGATGTCACGGTCATAAATACAAAGACTGGGAAAGACGATTTTAAAGTTTTCCGGAAAGAAGCAATTACAAACGTACAGATAAAACCACACTCCTGTGTAGACCTTAAAATCGCCAGGGGCACGTTTATTGGCTTCCTCGAAAGAGCTGGAAGGCTATGTAGCGCGAGAAAACGGATATGATCGGGAACAACTTATAAAGATTGCAAAAGCCACCATGAAACGACAAGACATCAGCAGTAGCCCTCCAGAATATGTACACAAAATTACTCTGCCATGGATACCACACATTTCCCCAAAATTAAGAAAAATATTTCGCAAGTCTGGTATTCGAGTCTTCGGCAAATTCGGCTATATTCAAGTCTTCGGCAAATTTGGAAATGCTACTCACTGCAAAGAACAAGCAAAAATGCCGAAGAATAACAAGCCAGGAGTTTATCAAGTAACGAGCTCATGCGGACAATCCTATGTTGAGGGAAACGAGTGCCAAAATTTCCACTCGGATTAACCAACACAAAAAAGACGTATTTCAAGGAAACTGGAACCGAACGGGATTATCAGAACACGCTAGATCATGTGATGGTCAGATGGACTGGGAAAACGTTAGATCAATAGCAAATCAAACACAAAACTTTAAAAGAAAAGTCAGGGAAGCATTAGAAATACAATTTAGAAAATTTGGCATTGCAAATGGTGGAATGAACAAGGATTACGGCAAATACGTCACAACAACATTTTGGGAACCATTGTTTGAGTATCAGCGCAACCGATCAAACGTCATCTACCACCGACGTCAATCCATCGCCTTATAATTTATTGGTTCGACGAAAACCGCAAAAGCTAAATGTTTAAAATGGGCGATCATTTAGCCGTTTGTTCATAACAGTTGAAAAACTACAGCGTCCACAGCTGTCAAAATATTCTGTTTTAATTATTGAGAGAAGAAGTTCTTCCATCAAAGAAGAAGTTATTTAAAAAGTGTTTATACAGAACTTCTCTTAATATGTCTTCACTGCGAGAGTATAAACACTAGAAAAGTTATTTAAATGACAAGAACCCCTAAGATCTGTTTTTTTTTAATCGTCAAATCACAAATTTTCTGACGCCGCGCCCGAAGAGAAGTAATTTAATGGGAGATGAAATTATTTGCTATGAAAGCTTTGCCTGATTCAAGCAGATGCAGGCCGTCATTCCACAGGTGAGCCACGGCTATGTTGGAGTTGTCTATAAAGACAAAACCTCGCTCCTTGCACATTTCCCTGAGAAGTCCGTTAATTTCGTCTGATCTCCTATTCAGTGGAAAGTTTTGTCTGCACGCTTGCTGGACAGCA
Source organism: Craspedacusta sowerbii (assembly GCA_003687565.2). NCBI lineage: Eukaryota > Metazoa > Cnidaria > Hydrozoa > Limnomedusae > Olindiidae > Craspedacusta > Craspedacusta sowerbii. The sequence goes on along the minus strand of QQSS02167506.1, from coordinate 4,689 downwards.
TGACATTATTAACCCCGTTCTGTTTGAAAATTTCTCCAACGTCTATTATGTCGTTTGCAATTTGGTGCGTGCTCTGTTGCGATCTCGACGTTTTTCTTACGTCGTTCGTGGCTAAATGTATGATGACCGCATCAGGGGTATCTTCTGTGATGTATGGCTTCATGTGGTATGCAAGTTGGTTTGCTGTCGCCCCGGAAAAATCTTATAAAGTTGCTTGGTCATTTCTTAAGAGTGAGTTAAACTCTTTCTTTCTAATGCCCTTAAATATTGACTTGCTCAATATGCATACGCGCTTATCCATCTGCACGATCTCGCAGTATCTTGCATTTCCGGGTACAATCTTGCGCTTTCGAACTGTGAAGTTCTTTTCTGGATAGCAGGCGATTACAGAGCTGGGTCGCTTTTTTGTTATGCGATCAGACATCCCCGTTTTTGTTCGCGGCAGGATATCGTAGTCGGTGACATCACGCGTGTCACTAGATGAAGGCAAAACCATCCATAGAGATTGAAAGCGGTTGGAAGTGTGAACCGGCTCTGTCTAGCGAATGGTTTGAAGTTTAGCACTTCGCCGTGGGGACTCAAAACCTCCAGTGTGGTCCTCGATATGCTGTCCCTCGTTTAGCTCTATCAGCACGGTTTTGATGGGTGGTTTTTCAATTTGATTGTCGGAATTACCAAAGAGTCGAGCCAGCAGGATGTCCTTTTGCTTGAGCTGAGACAGCAGACTCTTAATTTGCTCTCTCAAAATTGATATTTCTTACCGCCAAAGATTTTCGTTTGTTGCCTGACGTCTGTCTTGGCGTAAACTTTCTATTAGCTCTTTTGTTTCCGCCATTTACTGGCGCAGTTCATTAATTTTTCTTGTACTAACTGTTCCATTACAAAAAACTTCTAGCGGCAAAACGGAGTTTTCAGGAACAGTATTGTCCATGTTTGTGTGAGACACCATGTTGCTTTCTACCATACCTAACCAGCAATAATTATGCAAAATTGAAGCAATAAGGAGAGCTCGGGCGACACGTCCTACTCCGCTGCTATCCAGGCTGAGAATCAAAATCCAGGCTGAGAATCAAAATCCAGGCTGAGAATCAAAATCCAGGCTGAGAATCAAAATCCAGGCTGAGAATCAAAATCCAGGCTGAGAACTCGTTACTAAGCGTCTTCCATATAAACGTTGCCTCTTTGAGAAAACATCACGAAGAGCTGAAAACCCTTCTAAATGTTATTAAGTTCAAATTCAAAGGGATAGGAATCTCCGAACCTCTTCCTACAACTACGCTCGGAGAAACAATTTGTATTGAGCTGGACGAATACTGTCATAGATTGCCCATGATACAGTTGGAGTACACACCCTTCCCTCAGCAGGGAGGAGGAAGTGCCTGGGCTCCAGTCAAGCTGGGTCGAGGACAGAATATACTCAAGCTGGGTCAAGGAGGAGGACGTGAGCAGGGATGGACCTTAACCCTAATCATCCTGCTCCTTCCATTGGAGAGTTGCTGTAGAACGACTTCCTCCTTGATCTGTATAAATACCGCATGTAAATATATTTGTAGTAGGTAAGGTAAAAACTAGTTAAAGTAGCAGCGGAGTTATCTCTCTCTCAGTTCTGAGTTCCTTTGTAGCGTCTTCGACATAGTGCCGATAAAGCGAACCTCGACAAATACAAAGACCCTAAGTAATGCCGGCAGAACAAGCTTATGTGTACATGGCTCATATATGAATAATGTAAAAGTTACAAATGACATTTGTTACCAAAGCAAAACTGATTATGAATATACTTTAATAGAAATATCACGAACGAGAAGGAATAACATCATTTGCGGTTGCATTTACAAACACCCAAACCTCCCCCCCCCCCCGCTCAGTTTTTCAATGAATGCTTCCTTAAAATTCTCGATGAAATTAAAAGAAAGAGGACAATCTAACTACACTAATGGGTGATTTTAATATAAATTTACTGAATTATGATACATCAAAGTGTTCCGCCGTCTTCTACGACATTGCTACCAGCCATAATCTACGACTGCTTATATTACAGCCGAGTCGCGTCACATTTCGATCGCAGACCTTGATTGACAATATTCTTACTAACATCATGAAATATTATTCCGTAAGCGTAAATTTAACCTGCTCTATTTCCGACCATTTTTCCAAATTTACTATCTTTACTAAATACTATTCGCGCCCTGAAACGACCCAAAAAAGGTGCATATACGGACGTTCGTATTTAACTTTCAATGAAAATGAGTTCGTCGAAGAACTATTTAGTATTGACTGGAATCTCCTTTTTGCTGGCGAGGTAAACTCAGAAGTGCTAATGTGCATTTTCATAGATCATCTCACAGATATTCTTGACTTAATGGCACCTACAAAAACTAGGGTTCTTCCCGCTTCAACAAAAGCCATGGGTTACATTAAATGTCCTTAAATCAACCAAAGTTAGCGATAAATTCTTAAAACTTTACATGAACGAAACCAATCAACTGAGTAACAACGAGTACTACATGCACTATTAAAAAAAAAAACAACACCGAAATTCTATTGTCAGTTCGCTATGGCTAAGTTAAATTAAATATTATAATACCTGCGTTCAGGAACACAAGGAGAATGCTAAGCGCACATGGGACAGTGTAAAAGCAATTACTAATATTATCTAGAAGACTAAAACATGCCCGTCTAAGTTAATTGATCGTAATAACAATTTAAACAAACCCCGTGAGAGTATTGCTAATGCCGTAAACAAATTCTTTTCGATGGTAGGTAGTTTGATTGACTCCGAAATACGAAATGCGCCCAAAAGTTTCCGAGATTACATGCCCTCTTATGCGAGTGATAGCTTATACCTCAAGCTATATGGGAACGTCAGATGAAGTTACGGAAATCATTCGGGAACACTAGAATGAAGACACTCGAGAATCGTCTACAGCAGTGTAAACAGGAACTTAAAGCATTCTCAGAGAAACGTAAATACGAGAAACTAAAAAAGTCTCGACAGTCCATTAACCGACAATTCACGCACGACCAAAAGTCCGTCTTCAGAAAAATGCGTGGCGAAGACGATATCCCTGAAACCATCCCTCAAAAGCTTTAGGTTGAAAATTTCTGGACGGGGATTTGGAGTAAGCAGAGCAAAAGCAATACCAATCCTGCTTGGCTAAGTGAACTGCGTTCCGACTACTGCATTATGAGAAGTATGTATGAGATTTCTTGGGCTACAATAGACGAGGTTCTATCAAAACTAGAGAACAACAAGGTTCTTGGTCCGGACCTCATAGTTGAATTCTAGTATAAAAACGTAACTTTCTATCGCCAGTCACTATGCCAACTCTACAATCGCTGCTTTCTTGGAGAAGCGGAGCTTCCAGATAAGCTCTCCACCGAAAGAACGAAGCTTATCCCCAAGAAACGCATCTCGCCAACAACTATCGTCAAATTGCCTGCTAGGATTTAATGTACAAAATGTATACCAGCTGTTTAAACGGTTTTCTGCAGGACCACTCCCATCGAAATAAGGTTATCACAACCGAATAAGCAGGAGGAAAAATGGAGTAATGGGAATGTGTCGAGCAGCTTCTCATAAACACAATGGTTCAGGATGACGCAGTTGGTTTCCAGCGAGATTTGATTTGTGTAAGGCTGGACTGCCAAAAGGCGTTTTATTCGGTCCCTATGACTAGTTGATAGAATCGTTAACACTCGCCCAGGTACCACCCATGCTAGTCAACGCAATCAGCCATCCTGGTCGGAGCCAAGTCTTGTCTGCATACTGATATAGTAAGATACACAAAGGGAATCCTGCAGGGAGACAATGTGTCAACTGAAGAAGAGAAAAGGTTATGCGATCGGCAAGCCCAACGAGCGCAGCAACAACCTCAACCATTTGTTCTTCGTGGAGTTGAAATTGTTCGCGCCAAACATCAATGCTATGAAGCATCTGCTGGACGTGGTGAGGACGTTCATAAAGGACATTTGCATGGAGTTTGGCCAAGCTAAGTGCTCCTACATGGTTGTCAAGAGTGGGAAGTTGGTCAACACGAGCGACAAACTTGAAATAAACCGTCTGGTATTATCACCGATCGGAGCAAACGATGTCTACAAATCTTGAGACTAGGCGAAGCCATAACATATAGCGGCCCTCTACATAAAGATCGAGTTACCAATGAGTACCTACAGTGGGTGAGGAAAATATGGTCTTACGAACTCTCGTCATTGAAAAAGAGCATTGCTCATAACTTGTTTATGATGCCGGTTCTAATTACCACATTTGGTCTCCTTCCCTGAACCATACAAGAACTTGAGGCTATTGATGTACAGATTCGAAAGATTTTATCATTCACATGCAATTTTCATGTTAATTGCCATGTTGACAGACTCTACATGCCTCGTGCTGATGGAGGACGTGGATTGAAGGCAGTTTATACGGCCTTTCAAGTCCGCAAAAAAAAAAAACTTCCTAAAGTGCGTCGTAGCGCACCAGGTGGATGGTCTCGTTCGCATAGCTGTCCAGCTAACGAATGCGCGAGGAATGTCGTGCGACGCTCAGTCAACGCCTCGCTCTGCAAGTAAATTGGCTACATCTGCGATTTGTCATAACATTAGGTCATCTTTGCACTCGAAGGTCATGCACGGCTACCTATTTCGGGAAATGCAACGAAAGCCCGACGTAGACATAGGAGCAAGCCTCTCTTG
>QQSS02167395.1:0-15379 GCA_003687565.2 Craspedacusta sowerbii | reverse complement strand
TGTATGTATGTATGTATGTATGTATGTATGTATGTATGTATGTATGTATGTATGTATGTATGTATGTATGTATATGAGACCGAGTAATAGGACTGTTTATGGTGCCCAGGGTATTAAAAATTGTCTTAGAAAACGATTGCCTAGCTTGGAAAACGCTCGCTCGGAGAACGCTCACTTGGAAAACGCTCTGAAAAGGGTGATTTTGTCCTGCAGCGCGACTCAGGGCAACGTGTTTGAACCGGAATTTATGGAGTGATTCCTGCTAATCCTACATGGATCTCGCTGTACGACTTGCTTGCCGACGGGCTGTTTGATGATTTAATCTTCTTCTGCATTTTGTTGAGCTGACCTGAACTCATGCCGAGTCGGATGAAACTGGAGACAAGACCGATTACTTTCTCCTTCTGCCCGTAATTAAGCTGCTTTTAATTAGGCTGCTATTAACATCTGGTTGAGGCATGAACTCAATGAAAATGACGTTCCTGCTCAGGTTCTAATAAACCGTTGTCACGTGTTGTCTGGTACACCTCTAGTACTACTATTTATAAGCAAGGCAATCAATATGTACCAGCAGCTCTTTCCTCTGCTGATCCTTCTAGACTCTAAGTTTGCGTGCATGGAGGAGGGAGTGTATGCGAAATCCGCTTTGATTTAAGTAGTGACAGATGTGGGACACGTTTTTACTATAATCCGGACCTTTAAAAGCTTGCTTGGATTCCCTTTTTTTTTTTTCGTTATTTATAAATTAATTCATTTGTCGCAAGCCTGAAAGAAGCAAGCTTATCTTTTCAAACTGTTTTGTAAGGATTTCACACGGGCATAGGTGAGGGACCTCCTCTTGTCTTTCTGTCCTTGTCCGGTAGAAGGCCTATAAAAAAGATCTGTTTCGGGCCATAATCAGCCCTTAAACATGGCACAAGAATGCCGCGTTTGGCGTTTTCGGAAGCGACTCGGATTATCATGCTAAGAAAGATAATTCAAAACATATAAAGAGCTCGCATCCTTCTTTGCGTCAGTTTTTTGCCTGCACGCTAACTAAAATGAAGAAACATGGCCGATGCGTCTTTCCTTCGTCGAAGGTCGAAATCGCACAGCTGTTGGTTCCGGTTTCCTCGCAGACTCGCAGTCATATAACGTGCTTGTTCACAGGCCATCGTGTGGAGGCTCTCCTTGTTGTTAGGAATTAGCTTCGTCAGGAGGCCCTTTGATTCCCTCCTCCGCATTGTGAGGACAGCAGCGCTTTCCCTTTGACTGGCTCTGTGGCTGTAGTAGGATTCGAACGCCTTTGTTGCACGGGTGACCGGTAAACGACCATCACACCAGAGTCGCCTGCGTGCCAGGTCGTTACTGGACGCTTCCAGTGGTATCCTCCACCCGTGCCAGTCGCAACTTTCTCATCACCGTAGGACTTGTAATGAAAGAAAACGAGATATTTCCGGGCATTGCCGGGCATCGCAGACTAAGAATCTGTCGCAAAATTGTGTTGAGGATATACAGTTAGTGCCTTTCTTGCGGTCACTGCCACCAGGCCATTATTCACAGACGCGGTGGCTGAAACATTGTGTAATAGGCAACATATAGTAGAATTTAATCTCGTATATGATATTCATCCCAGGAAAGTGGAGCTATTGCTGAGGATTCATTTTCAGTTTTTATTCATATCTTTAAGGGTGAATCATGTGCATGAAAAATGCACTTGCTACGCTTCTGCGGAATTCTGTTCTTGCATCTGATTTTTGGCGAATATTCGTGCCGATACATGTTTTCTGCTTTATGAGCGGAAGCTACCGAAATATTTTGGGAGATTTTCTTGTTAAGTTAGGATCAGGCTACCCATGTAATCAATCAATCAAGCAAGCAATCAATAAATCAATCAATCAAGTGCTAGTCAGAGTGAAGTAGATTTCGGAAAGTAAGTGACATTTTAATTTTTTGAATGGTTTGAGAACTTCATAATAAACTTGGTGGTTGGTAACTTTTCGAGTGAAGGGTTTGTTTGAAACAGAACTACTATTTTTGAAGGATTCAGTGTGCAGACGTTGCATTACATGATTGCGCATATAGGTTAGGTTTAGTTGTTGTTAACCAATCTTTACTGCAAGCAGCTAATTTCATATGTGGTGCATGAAAGTATTAGTAAGAAAAACTGTTTTTCTTGATACTAGAGATAACTCGGTAGTCGTACCAGTAGCCAGCGATCTTATATTATGTGTAATGCCGAATTCTCGGACTAGTTCTGGAATGCTTGAGGATAAATTTGTTCAGTCGGCTGGCTTCATTAACCGCGCTTTGCAGACGCTCTTTCTATTCAGTGTTGTACTGGTGGCCCTTTCTTGTGCTACAGAGCGTATACTATCTCACTAGCATCACAGGCTGCTACGATTAGCGTTGCTACGAAGAGCTCTCTATCTTCTTCTTGCATTTTGTTTTGCCACGTGTATTGGTGATCTTTGTATGCGCCTTCGGAAAATGCATTCGCTTTTTTGTTGTTGCTGTTGTTGTTGCTGTTGTTGTTGTTGTTGTTGTTGTTGTTGTGGTCCGTTCAGTGTCGGGCAAGACTATACATATATATACTTTATATACTATATATATATATACTTGTGCACGCGCCACGAAAACGATAACTAATGCAAAACAACTTCATAAGAAACACGAGTTACAAAGTAAATTTTGTTTGCATTTCAAACCACGTCCCTTTCATGACCTGCGTGTCATGGCACCACGCCACATGTCTAATTATAATGAATTCCCAATTTGCCCGCCCCCGTCTCTCTATCAAACATTTTTGTCGTTTTCGTTTTTATTTGAAGTTTTGAATTACTTTTTTGTGAGTGATCTGTTTTTTGTTGTCGCTGTTGTGGTCGTTATTTTGTTTGTGCCATGTTATCCGATTCAACTTATCGCTGAATCCGTGGTAAGGATTGTTCTGATCTTAGGCTTAAATGGTTGGAATTCGCAAAAAATTCATCCACGGGGGGGGGGGGCAAGGAATGGATAACGCCAGATATTATTCTCGTGCTTCGTTCTGAGATAATTACTCTCACGAAGAATTTTAAGCAAAGGCTGATCTCTCATCTACTCCATTTGCCTGCTCTCTGGCATCCGAAACGTGTCCCCCGTCTTTCTATTTTTTTTTTTTTTCAGGAAGTCGACAAGATGCGTTTGGTTTCGCGTTAAGCGCGCTCAAGCTTTTCTTTCTGTCTTTCATTTCTGATCTGGACGATCCTGTTCGGCTAAGTGCTCGTCTCCCGAAAACCTGACTGGGCCTCGCTCTCGAAGCAATCATGCATCATTTATCGCTTGGTCCTTAATCTTGCATGATTATGCGAAATTTGAATGTAGATAATGCGGGCGCTTGCGATCAACCTGTTCCGTGCAAGGTCTGAGCAATGCGATGCCTGTTTGACCAGTCTCAGGCCAGTTCTGTTCTCTTGCTCAACGCCCGACAACAAACAAAACGCAGCCGCCAGTCGAAGTATGAACGAGTTAATCGCGGCAGAACCGACCTTTCGAACCGCTGCAGTTGGGTGTTCTTGGAGATCGTTGTTTCGCTTGTGGGGAGAAGTTACCTAATCTTATGGTGTTTGGCGGAAGATGCTCTGTATGTTGTTCGCTTCACGAATTGCCGAGCGACAGTTAGCAACATACGCCTTGACCGAGGGTCGAAGTTTCGGTTCTTGTTAACAAGCTTGATGTGCGTTTGCGAGAATTCAGAATTGTGAAGGTTTTATGCCTTGAAATTCCTGGTAGGACAGTTTTTCTTGTGTCAGAGGCGATATTTTATGTAGCTCTGTTGTTTGGGCATGGTTTTGAAGAACCATTCTCCCATCGGTCAGGAATCTCGGAATGCGCCTCCTATTGCAATGGAATTGGCAACCAGTGCTGACTCCATTGAGGTAGGCGAATTCAGACTTTGACCTGTAATACCCAGGGTAGTGAGGTTTCTGCTCTCACCCTTCATGTGAAATACCTAACTTTAAATATTCTGCTCCTTGTAGATTAACAGCTATGTAGTCCTGTGGACCATTATTCATTTCTGTTAATCGTTTACTTACAATGTTTGAACAAGTTACCCTTCAAGATGTGCCCAAGTTCCATAAATATGATAACGTTAATAAATTAGCCACTCAACTGGATTCCCATGCCAGCTTTGTTTTGTTTTGTCTATGCTATCTTTTCCTGAAACATTTGTTCAGACTTCCAGATGCTGAGAAACATCTGTTTCCAAGGGACGATCACCATTGCTTATGTGGTCGATGCATTTCACAGAATACCTTTTGTAATTTAGCAAAATGATGAAGATAATTTGAACAATGACCCCTAAGTTGACTTGGGAAAATCAGCCAATGGGGATCTTAAATTATGTCTAGCAATGTCTATTTTCCGAAAAAACTCCCATTCAATTTACCCCTAAACCCTACCAATGATTTAGAAAAAAAAACTGAGCATCGTCTACGAAAACGTGCTTTGAACAATAAATCATTTCAGTTTTATTACATGTACAGGCACAGGTTTTCTTATTTCTATGGAATTGCCCTAAAATGTAATGGGCATGTACCACAGCATAACAGCTGGGTGATTGGACTGTTACGTATCTCACTATGTTGTGAATAATTTTGTCACAGGCACTTTTTAGAATTCTTGATTTCCAGCCTGCTATCTGGGTACTTTATGGACAAATCGCTTATTTGCACGTAATGTAGCTTATGGAGTAGAGGCCTTATTTTTTGGTGGTAAACAAGCGAAACTTTCCTTCAGGTTTGATGGAACTTGCTAACTAATAATCAACCTAGGTAGAGCAATGAATGTGTTGGACATTGTGTGGATCATGTCTTCATCAAGTGTACTCTTATGTTTTCTTGTGAAGTGTGGGTCTTGTTTCTAATTAGTGTTAGGCTTTGCATTCGAAGCTTGTGCATGACCTGAGGTTCAGTGTTTGCCGTCATTCCACTCACAGTCACTGGACCCTGTGCACCACAGTTGTGTCAGGGAAGTAAAGCTGAGGCACCTTTTTTGGCGCTCAATATGTTCCCTGCCAATAACTGAGAAGCCAGCCATTCATCTAGCTCCACTGCTCTGCGTTCAAATCAAGACGCAGCCATGGCTGCATGGTAACAGTTTGTTAATATTTTCAGCACTGGCTAGTTGTGTTGTATTTTATACTTTGTATTAGAGTTGGTATGCATGATAATTAAATATGCAGAGCTGGGGTGCTGCATCGAATGGCAAGATTGGGTCTTGGCTTCCCCCTTGCCAACCAGCCCCCTTGCCAACCAGCCCCCTTGCTCGTGTGTGCATTTAAGCTTGTGGCATTGACAATTCAACAGTTGTTGATTCTGTTGGTATGCCCTTTAGCATTGTTAGTGTTTGAATATAAAATATTCATTTATGTAATAAAGAAAATAGAATATATTTATCTAAGACTTTGTTAGGAGTAACACCTGGTCTTGTTATTATGAGTGCCTGAAGATTTGTTTCTTGGGCCCGATGCCTGCTGATTTGTTTGTGGTAACATTTTTGAAGTTTAATTTGGTTTGCTTTAGAAGACCGGACCATCGTCTCCTGAAGAATCTCCTAGCAAAGATTTTTTTTCACAACTGAGGTTTGCACTTTTTGATGTTAATTATGTTTGTTGTAACTCAGTAGTTATCAGTTTTCTGGTGGGTCTACCTAGACCTTTTTTGCTCTATTCCTGCACTAATGCCGCATTAAGAGAAAGACTCCGTGCATGATTGTCAGGTTATTCCTTGTTTACGCTGAGCATGTATGCAGTGTTTACTAGGGTTGATAGATCGTGTTGAAAATGAGCGCGTGGCTATCTCCATGTTGCATAGACCTCTTTTCCTATAGGGAACGAGAAAGCAAGAGGGGCTTTAGCGCTGCTCTAGCCCACGCAAAGGTAAACATAGCATTATGTTGATTGCTGTGAATGTTCAGATTTAAATCCTTCCAATAAAAGCTTCTTTTAAGTAGAATTTGACTGTGCTTAAGAATGATGTATCGACTAAGCGTTGTGAAAATTTGGTTCATTTTTATGCCAGGTTCTTTTTCAGGAGGATTTGGAAGACTTGTCAGTTCTCCCTAAGTTGAAGAACGCCAGAACGTTTCTTCGCCGAAAAGCGCCAGGTTGGGATATCTCGAATTTCTGTCTTCTCAACATTTGGGTAGCTTTGTGGAGTACCTGTTTAACTTGTTATCTGTCATGGAAGGCACTCGCAAGATTTAATATGAAAAATGGTTTTTAGGGACTGGAGATTTTGCCGTGTCGTCAACATCAAGCCCATACTATATTTGTACTTAACGTTCGTTGGACTAATTTCGTCTCGAAACAAACGGCAAAGCCATATGGGTGAATTCTGAATGGGTCCGTCCTTACCGCCCGCTTGTTTTGGTGCCTAGCATTGCATGTTTTTTAGATTTTTTATCTATTCAAGCCATCTTAACGGTTATTTGGGTCGTTGTTTATGATCGATGACTATGAGTAAGACTGGCTATTCTAGGCTTGTTTTTGTGTCGTGCGCTTTTCTGAAGCCCGGGAAAAAGCCGCCCTGTTGGCTCTTCCAGAAGCGGCATCGCACTGTCAGTTAAGCGCTAGACTTGCGCCCTGCACGTGATATACAAGAATAACAGTGAAAATCTCTTTTCTTTTTTTTTTAAGCGTTTTCATCGTAAATGCTGCTCTGCACAGAAGCACAGGCAACTTACAATGAAAATTTTGCCTCGTATGAATATCTACCAGGTCCACCTAGAAAACACGGTGGTTTGTGAGCATTCGTCTTAAAGGTTGGGAGCCATCACACTTCGCAATCTTCTCGGATAGCTTCCTTGAATGTGACATATTTTGATCCGCCTTACTTCTAAAAATAGCGCCGCACCACTCGGAAGGGTGCCTCACCATCTGAGCAAAATAGGTGGGAATAGTCCATAATTGGTTGCTTTTTATTTGATAAGGAAGGTATGCAAATCTGAAAAAAAGTTTAAACTTCTCCAGCACGGCAGCTTCCGGACGAGATAGGTATAACCTTACATTTTGTTAGACAGACTTAGAGCTAAACAAAGGTGTCATAAGTGCAAGGTTTATTCGCATGTTTGATCAATCGTTTGTATTTCTCAGCTCAATAATAGTTTTCAGATGGTTACGGGTCAGCTTGTGCCATGGGAGATAAATGATGTACTTGAAATCTTTTTTCCTCAAACCTAAGATCAGAAATGAAACTCATGCATAAGGAAGGCATAAAACGGGATTCATCAGATGCCTTGTATGAACATGAACAGCATTTCAGACGGATCAAGGAATCAAATATACTCACCACGTTTTTTAATGCTAGTTAGGTTGAAAACTTTGGCTTTTTAAATGCCTGGATGGCTTTTTATATGCCTGGATATCGAGAACATGTCACCTGCATAAGGTTTTAAGATTTTTTTGCCGTACATGATTCATGCCGCGTGTTTTTAGGTTCTTTAAGTTCTTTTTGTTGTTCTTGTTTTTTTTTTGTTTTTTTTTTGTTGTTTTTTTTGCTGCTTAAGTTGCTACAGCTTCAATAAATGTAGTAAATATAATGTCATTCTCAGCAGTCCACGTAACAGCAACCGCAACACACCGCTTCAAGCCAACTAGGTGGTCGCCACTGACTTCAGTTCTGGTTAACAGATCCGCTGCCCAGTCTTAACATGAATGCTACTTCGCGGTCGGTTTTGTTCTGTCATGCGCGTCTGGACATCGCGGAATGCACATGCGTGTTATATTTGTATCTCTTGCTTCCATAGTAGTGACGATATATGTGCGCAAAGAGGAGGAGAAAGCATATAATGCACTTATGCTGGACAGTCTCACGCTTGAGGATCTGAAAAAATCCGTACGTAGATTTTTGTTTTATTTTAGTTTTTTTGTTATTGTTTATTGATACATTATTTTTATGTTATTTTAAATGTTATTTGGTTGTTATTGTTATTTGTCTCTTTGTTTCATTCGACCATTTTTTTTAAATCTCAAGGATTCAAAGCCGGAATTCTTGTGTTTTAGCGAAGCTCTTAAATTCGCCGAGCAGAATTTTAGTCGGTCTTTCACGCCCGAATTTTATTTTATTTTATTTCATTCTTTGTTTATATTTGTATTTTAATATATTTTTATTTGTTTAAAATATTTCCAGCCATTAATTAAAACGAGCTTTCTGCGCTTCTTTTGCAGGTAGCTGCCAAGTACGGGATCCCTTGCGAGATGATCAAAAAAGTTCTGAAGAGAACGAAGAAGGGGTAGGGACGTTTTCGTGCCTGAAACTCTCGCAAACGGAAGGTCCTCATCGATCATCGACTGCCTGTTTCCAAACATTCGCATTAGGTCGTTCTGCAATGTATATCTTGGTCATTGTTTTTGATGTCTTGTTCTTTTATATATAGAGCTTCTTTTGTTTATTCAGGTTGTTGGTGAACCTCGACGACCAACTTGTGGAGCAGTTTGTGGATGAAGACGATTTCCTGATTTCTGTAGACTTCGACAATCAGATGGGGCACTTCGATCTCGTGTTCAGGTACGTGCATCTGTAGCGTTGATGATCATCGACCGCCTGCTCTAGCTGTGACCCGTGAAGTTGCACACCGCTATGGAATTTCCTTATGTATTTAGATGAGCAAGTTCTGTCGACAATCCAGATGGCTGTAGTCCGGCCAGCTGCGGACGAGGTTCAACCGTATAGCGGTCAATGGTTGAGTCTAACTGTATTTAGGCAAGGCTAGCTTCCTCTCAGAGTTTCGCACCAAAGATGGAGTCCATTGGTCTCGACTAAGCGAACGTCCAGAGCGATGGAGTTGCTATGAACTTGTGTTTAGGTAGTAGATTGGCTACCTCCTCCTCGGTTTCAAGAAGGGGTAGTAATAGTTCCTTTCGTCTACATCACTAAGTCTTTCCAACGTCGCGTCGTATAGTGTGGATGTATACAGTGAGCTGAGCTTCAATTGATTTACTTAGTCGCTCTTATGCGGGGCGGTTAATTGGTAGCTTTTCGTAGCGTGACATGCGGATCGTTTCTTTTTTTATTTCTCATTAACTTTTGTTGGTAATTATTAACGGTCGCTCTCTTTTGGTGCTCGCAGTCTCTCAAGCATCATTTGTAATTGATTTTTTTGGGAAGTCGTGCGTGGTGAGCTTAACGTGAAGCAAGTGCCCACGCATCGTCAGTTCAGCTCCTGCCAGTCTCTTAGGTTTCTGGTCGTGGACTTCATGTTCCTTTAAATTGTTCAAAGTGCTGGGTGTATATATTTATATGTAGTTATAGAGAGAATTGTCGCTGTGTGCATTTCCCGTGGTCGTGCGGGTATCTTTGCTATCCGTGAGCGTATTTTTTTTTTCTTGTTGGTTTTGATGAATTGTTTTCATTTTTCTAACACGCAAGATTCTTCTTGCGTTAATTTTATATTGGCATGTGTTTTTTGCGGGAGTTGTTGAGGGCATGCTCTATTGTCATTTTCGCCTCGGGTAATGGTGGACGTTCTTTGATGTTCAATAGAGACGGTAGAATGGCGATATTTGTCTTCGTTTCGTCTGAGCCTGTTTTGCTCGTTCGTTTGTTAACTGCCAGACGTCTAATCGGACGAACGCTGAATGTTCGCTTCTATTAGCTCGGTAGCGTTGCTTTATAGCGCAGGTTATGCAGTTAGCTGGTCGAATGAGAGTATTGCTTATGTGAGATATGCTGTGCCCTTATCTCGAAATGTTGCTTCTGTATTTCGTGCTTGCACGATTTTGGTTTCATTTGCTTTCCTTCCTGTGTATGCGCTACCGATCTCACATTCCCCAAACGAGCATGACCGCAGCATGTCATCATATAGGCTTTTTTTTTATCTGTTTGCTATTATTTCGTTAATCCAGGACTTCCGGACCTCCTTGCCCTTTTGACAGCAACGTTTTATAACCTAGATATGTTCTAAGGGAATATTTCGGTGTTTCCCTGTGAGCGACAGTGTTCTCTGACGTAATTCTATTATGGATGGATTCAGTCTGTGTAGCACAATGGAGAGCCATGTATGAATGAAAACTGTGGTATGCCTTGTGCGCTTTTTGTAGGGCTTGTAACTTTCGTGCGTCATGGCGTAAGATGTGTAGTGTAGAAAGCTTCCACGTGCTTTTTCGTGCAAGTTAACAGCTTGGACTGGAGCCGTTCGCCCGAGTACTTTGACCGCTGCGTGACACGTTCGGGTTCACGCCCCTTAACTCCCCTCCACTGCAAGCTGGTCAATGGCAAAGTGACGAAGCGAGCGATTTTGACCTTGAAAGGAGAGGGGATGGATACCATACCGTGAAAGGAGAGGAAAAAAAACAGGAGATCATTGCAGTGGCACACGATGATTATTTAATTTAGGTAATTCGCGTAGGTCTTGTCTCCGTCATTTCGTGTTCCATTTCGTAAAGCATTGGAAGTAATTTCCGATTCTTCGTCATGCCCAATGTCCCTCTGGCGATGGGAAGAGTGTTGGTAACTGAAATTCTGCTGCGCAGGCCTTAGAAAATATCGTTTAGACTTGTAAAAATTTTCTGGATTATGTTGCAGTATCCATGCTAAGCAACTTGCTTCCAGTGCGCCATCGGACTTCTTCCGGCCTGAAGGTATCCAGACGCGCCGTTCCTCCCTGTGATAACTGGTTTATACTGGTTTGACTCGTTAGGGTGTGAAAGGAAACAGGATCCCTTTGCAGACAGGATTCTTATTGAATGCGACCAAAGCTTGAAACTGGCTTCTGGTCGCGGAGCTGTGGCCTTTCATCCGCTTTGAACCGCAGGTATTCACTGTCAATCATCATTCCACACGTATCAGAACTGTCGTAGCGAACATGATTGGCACATGCAAACCCATGCGCCTATCATGTAGTTAGACCGCTGGGTCGCAAGGTTTAATCTTTCTTACTCGGCCAAAGCCGCGGAGTTCAAAACTTTCTTAGCCAAAGCCGTAGTGATCTTAAACTTTTATATACAACCTAAGCCACAATTTCCTAGTTTTTATAGCCGGGCAAGCCGTCTGGTATTAGCACTATGGACAGCTAAAGTCGTGATGTCTTGCACTTGTATATTTACGAAAACAGCTAGCATAGTCAGCTTCTCAGCTGGTGCCGCCTTATAAGGCGTACACAACTTTTTTGCAAATTTGAGATGTAGACTACGACTGTTTATGAAACGGAGATTTCAACGAAAGAAACGCGTCTTCTGTGCGAGCATCCAGAATGCCACTATTTTTGCAGCAGTCATTCCAATCATACCGGTTGCAATTTTGCTGCAGTCATACCAATCATGCCGGTCAGCTAAGTCATGCATCGCTCAAAAGCGTGGTGCAACGACCGAGCCGGATCGAAAATGCTTCCAATTCCTAAGAGACTCCGTAGAGTTACGTTTCAGACGTATCTGCATTAAGATGATCTCTACGGGCGATCCGAAAGATAGAGAATTAGCAATTCTAGGCCGCTCCAGAGACATAACCGATCTGATTGGCTCCCTATCACAGCATTTATGCGAGACATCGACGATCAGTTCTTCCGTAACCGTAACCCTAAGGAATGGAAGTTCTGCTGCATACCCTAGGCATTCTCTGAGAGACTCCGGGACACTGGCGAGACTTTTGGATAATCTGAACATCGAAGATTTGCGGAAACTTCCTGGCACACGGCGTGACTCTCTGAGACGCACTACACTAATGCGCCATGTCGAGTATAATTCAATATGGCTGATTGCTACCATGGCGATACCATCCGAATGTATGTGTTGTTTGCCGTCTTATTTGTTTTGATATGCCTTTGTAACGTGACGGGTATCATGTTTTTATTCCGAAACATGATCTGATTCTTGTAAATATCCTCCCCCATTATGCAGGCAGTTCTCATTTTCTGATATTCTTCATATCTGATGTCTTTTTGTACCACACGTCTCGTTATGACATGGAAACACGACGTTGGGCTCAGGGCAGAGGTTCTGAGGGGATTTTTATTGACAATTGCAGAAATGCAAAGCTCCAATCAAGCGAATTGGCTAGCTGCAAAAATAGTGACCGATATTGGAACTTTAAGAAAAAAAAATTAAGCTAAATTGTTTTGAAGCACGCATTTTTGAATTTGAACCAGAGGAAGCATAAGAAGAACATATCCTTTATCCGCCGTGGCACTGAAACCTATAAGAGCGCATGGATATATTCATATTTCATTCATTAGTTTCATTTATTCCGAAACCTGAATAATAGGTAACAGCTAATTGCAGGAGCCCGGCAGAACTCCCATGTGTGGAAGCACTTGCGGGGTAGTGATAGTAAACACGTGTGCTCCAAAGCGCGCTTCTCTCTTTTAGATCAAGCACCTACATGTATATTCATGGTTTGAGGTTTTCATTCTACCCGCAAATAGACCATCGAACGTTGTCGCCCTTATCTTACAGATGTACAGAATGCCTTCAGAAAGAGCTTCCCTTCGCATCGATCGATGACAAAAAACTATTATTAAATAAGTCCGGTTTAGAAGAGTCAAACCATCTAAATCTCAATCTCCTACCTAGCTACTCTGTGCGCTAGTTTCTGGATAAACTACCTGGCCAATGCGTCAATTTTGATGAACTCTGTTTCAACAGAAACACCTCAAGGTATCACGACATTAATAAGTTTTTGCAACGAGATTTTAAATCAGAAAACACATTTGGGTTTCTCCACCTAAATATTGCCTCCCTGCCTAAGCATCACGAAGAACTAAACGCCCTACTAAAACTACTAACATATAAATCAAGGTCATAGGCATTTCCGAAATTCGCATAACTGATGCAACTTTAGAAATCATGGACCTGGAAATTAGCGAATACTTCAACATTGATACAAAATCTTTTACTAGTACGGGCGGTACTCGCCTTTATGTCCGAAATTCCCTTAAAAATGAAGTTAAAATTAGACATGATCTTTGCATCCAGATTAGGGTGGCCCTTATTTGGCATAAATAAATATTTTTAATTTTTTGTGTGTCTGACCCCCCCCCCCCAAATGGTTCCTTTTGATGAAAAATCAATGTGCACAAAATTTGAATGACTTATTGTGACATTAACTGGCGGCTCACATACGTCAAAGTTAGGAAGGATAGCCAAGTATGTATGAAAGGCTCGCTCGCGGAGTATCATGTTTGCTTACTTTCAAAAACAAAAAAACGATATTTAGCCCACTATTATTCATCAAGTTCGTTCAAATTAAATGAGAAGATTTTACTCATAAGTTACAAATACTAATACAAAAGTTTAAGGCTCCAGGTGCATAATCATATCTTGGAGGTCTTGGAGGTCTTCAAAAAAGTTGCTTTCTTAGCATCAGGATATGCTTTACGATGTTGCGTTATAGCTTGTAATCCAAACTGCAGCTGATCTTCACTGCGAAGTCTATGGCTTTGAGAGGCTCTTGTTATTAATGCAATAGTTAGTCGCTAACGAGTCTACAAATGCACAAGCGACTTTAAAGTCATGTCATGCTGTTGGGCCTTCTTCTAGAAATTTAGCTGGAATGCCCAAGATGGAGAAGAGGTCTCTGCTTCTCTTTGAAACAAAATCAGGTAAAGTCTTCTGTTGAACTATGGCCATATCCACTACTGGCCTTTTTAGCGGCTCACACTCTTCTTCTTTCTCTAAGGAAACTTGGACCATCGCCCTCTTGGTTGCCAAATCCACATCTCTGTCAAAAAGGCTCAGAAGCACCAGATCCTCTGACAGATACCACAGCTGTCCTCAGATTTAGCGCGAGGTAACTGTACTGATGCTTCGTTGGAGGTAGGCATCCAGTTGCTGAAGGAGTAGCAGGTCATTGCTGGCCGCTTTTGAAGCAATTGGGGCCAGGTACCAACATTTTAGGTAAACTTTTGCGATAAAAATATTAAGATCTCTCAATCCTCTTGATTCTTTTGCAGTTAGCAGAAACTGCGACCGAAATAACCATACTTTGATGCTATAAATGGCTTTTGCCATCCACCGAGCAGGGTGCTGAGGCCCAGGAGATTGGAATTCTATGTTTTGTGTTGGTGAACCCAAGAAAACCATCATAAGGTTTAGCAGCTCTTGATAGTCATGGCGGGGCTGGTAATCCAATAGCTGCTGCTCACAAAACGCAAGCATTTCATCCCGGACATTAGTAAGCGCAGATTCTGCAATATCATCAGAGGAAGCATTTTCAAATTTTGTTTTATCAACACGTGATCACTGCTTTTGAAACCTCTGGAATAGTACAATTTCTGGTGCTTTGCTGGCCCCAAAGCATTCACCAAATGCAGCAGCCAATACCAGTTCTAGGATATGGCGTCTGCAACCAAAGTGTAAAAGTTTCTTATCAAGAAGCTGCTCAAGAATGGTGCAGGCTCCTGAGAATCGACCGGTGTTTGACCTTGTTGTGTCAAAGCACGTAGCACGAACCAAATTTTCAACCTCCCATTCTCGGATTGTATCATTAACAGCCTGGGCTTGGGCTGGCCAGTTGCAGCATTATTCTTTGGAATAGCCGAAAGTTGTTCATCTCCCATAGTCGTAACAATAATTGGCAATCTATCCACCTTGTAGAAATCTTCAACCCTTTCTACGACCCAGGTCAAGGCTAAGCGGATATGTTCTTTAAGAAGGTTGTGTCTACAAAGAAAATGCGCCAGAACTTGTTTTCCTGATGGAAGCTTGCTACCCTCAATTGTTTTAACAGCGCTAACCAAAAAGGCTTGAGATCGTGTGTTGGGCTTAGCCATATTTATCTGAAAAAAAAAAGAGTTAATTCAATAAGTTCTGCTGATTTAAGATCTCGTGAAAATAAATTTTGCCAATTACTAGCCCATTAATTCTCAAGCAAAGCCAAACATGACCTCTCAAATTACGAGGTTTGTAATGGTTAGCGGCTCAAGTTTAATTTAAGAAGTGCATGGCATCATAATTGTTTCATTAATAAAAACTTGAAACCGTTCCTATGCAGTTCAAGCAATCTCTTTCAAGAAAAATTGGATAAATCACACGCAAGTTCTTGTTAATTTAAAGATAAACAGCCACATTAAACTCCCTATTCCACGCCGTCGCAACCATTTTGAGTCTTTGATCAGGATTGCTGGCCTGGAATGTTTTCATCGTTGCTATGACGAATGCGGATAATTGCGAAAGGCTCAGTCTTGATTGGATACACAAAACAACGAACGATTGTCCTGGGGCTTCGACAGACCCGCAACTGCGTGCCCAATGGCGGCCAAGGACCGTCGACGTTTAAGAATCCTTGAACAATGAACTCCATTGAGCCACCTCTAAATGCCTTTATGGTGGGCTCAAATTTGAACCAAATTTTTTTTTTGTTATTTGGAACAACATGAGAGGGTCAGACAATCAATATTCGAAAGTTCAAAAATAAGGGCCACCCTA
>QQSS02167284.1:0-15383 GCA_003687565.2 Craspedacusta sowerbii | reverse complement strand
ATTAGCTTTGCTAGTGAGGAGACCTCCTTCACATGTAGAATGTTGCAATTTTATTTGACCATGTATTGTTGTTTTCTCATGCGAAAATAAATCTTGAATCTTGAATCTTGAATCTTGAATCTTTTTGGAGCATCTTAACGCATTTATGTTACAGTCACGAGATTACTTGATAAGTGCAGAGATCGCATTATTATATGGACGCGTTAGAACATTTTTGGAGTTGGTTAGTGATGGCAAGATTTTATATAAACAGTAATACTAAATGATAGCAACAGCCGTAGCAGAAGAACAAGAGAGAGTATAGACGTAGCGCTGAATATACTTAATCTAAAGACAACTCCAGTTTCTTTGCTAGTGCCCACGAAGTTGGAGTTGCAGTTTATTAACTCTGCTCTTCTCATGGGGGTTTGGTTTTACTTTATTTTTATTATGTTTATTTTTGTTAGGTGCGATGTATTGGAGCATTATTTGTGGCTCTATCGGGAATGTCGTACATCATTAAACGCATTAAAAAAAATAAAATAAAATAAATAAAATAAAATAAAATCGCGAGCAGTTCATCGTAAACCGTGCCCGGGCTTGTCAGCACATGAGTTCTTCAAGGCGCTGCGTAGCATGACAAGGTTTTCTTCCCAGCCGGCCTGGTCTTAAAACCTCTCCCAAGGTTGAAACATTTGGTGCTTACTTGCGAAACTAGGTTGCATGAGTGAAGAGGTGGGTGACTAGAAATGGGCTCAGTGTAAATAAAATTTTGAGACGCATAAATAAAACTCATTATTTCCCGACTACAATTATTATGGCTTTTTTTTTCATTATGAATTATTTTGTTGCCCATTTGAGCTTGCAAGTGCTCTGCAACGGGGTATTAGTCAATTGTATGGGGTTAAAGTTTGATGAAGTCCAGTTGCTGCTGCATAGCCCGTCGTGTATTCGAACTCTTGAGAGACCTTCGTCTTTTACCGTTCGTCTATTGCTTGTTTACCGTTAGCCGATTGTTCATAATACCGCTCCTCTATTGTATATAATACCGTTCGTCTATTGTTAATAATACCGTTCCTCTATTGTTTATAATACTGTTCGTCTATTGTTTATAATACCGTTCGTCCATTGTTTATAATACCGTTCCTCTATTGTTTATAATACCGTTCGTCTATTGTTAATAATACCGTTCCTCTATTGTTTATAATACTGTTCGTCTATTGTTTATAATACCGTTCGTCTATTGTTTATAATACCGTTCCTCTATTGCTTATAATACCATTCGTTTAGTGTTTATGGTTGCCGTTCGTTTGTTGTTTATAATACATTGCGTCTATTGTCTATTGTCTCTTGTTTGTAATGCCGTTCGTCTGTTGTTAATGTTTACCTTTCGTCTTGCGTTTGTCGATACCGTTAAACGATGTTCGCTTGTACATCAGCAAGGCTTTCCAGTGCGACACCTGTTACGCTCTTGATTACCACAAATAATTGCCGCAACTTCCTTTTCGCGCCTGGAACGCTATTACCTCGGGCGTCACTCGTAATTAAGGTAACACTCCTGTCTGGCAGGCGATAAAATAGCCTAGCACTAATCGCCGTTTGTTAATCATGTCAGTTCGTTAATTTGTAAAAATAGGGTATTTAGCGGCAGCTATGACCAATTTTGGTCAAAAACATCAAGAAATGTGACGTACTTCAATTAGTCGACGTCTTGATGAACTTGTGGCTTTGCGATTGGCGTGACTCAGGAAGTTCGTCGTTTCTTCCGTGGTCCGTGCCAACCTTCATCTGGGTGAACAGCGCTGGAGTGACCACCAACAGGCAGTTGTGGTTTTCCATGATGCGAAAACGATGCTTTCCTCTCAGTCGCACGCACCATTCTTATCATTATCCTCAGCATTCCAGCCAAACTGCTGACAGACCGAAGTCGTTCTGTCTGTAGTTATTTCTGGATTTTTATTTTATCGCACAGGAAGAATGGCTTCGTCTTTGTTGGATTGAATTTACGTGACCCATAGCGGCGCTGTAACTGCTTATGGTGGTGCGGTGTTTCTGCGTACAGAACGTTTTCAGGTGGCAAGACGGGGTAGGGTATAAGGCTCTGCACGAAGAAGGTTGCTTCGCTGGACTTCAGTGCGGTGGCACGGATTCCATTGCCGTGCAATGTCTTCCATTATCATGTGGTGGTGTATTGACGAAAGTTGCACTCATTAGCACGTCGTTTGGAGCCCACGTATTTTTTAAAAGTTGCACCAGGGCATTCGCCTGGGAATTCCCCGTGATCGAACAGCCAGGAATATTGCTTGAAGCTTATTGCTATATGCGATAGAATGCTAATCGCGGGCTAATGTGCTTGGAGCGCTTGCGGTTACCCCCTGTGGTCAAGGCTAATCTTTTCCGCGGTCAGTCTTTGGCCAAATCGACGCCCTTTCAACGTTGGCAAGATTAATGGGGTGTGTGGGTTTCGGTGTGGTCGTTGGTGAGGAGCGAGTTGATTAAGTTGAAGATGGCTTCCCTAATTTCTTTTGTGGTTACTGCGGCGATCTGTTCGGAACCCTTATCTTCAGTGATTCTCTCTGTCATTCGCAAAGGAAGTAGCCATACTGCGATACGCGCGTCTGTTTCGTTTGTTGTCATATTTAGTCGGGTAGATGGATTTCTCGTGACAGGAATTGCCTGGTTTGTTTGCAGACACGAAAAGCAGCCAGCTACTCTGGGCCTTTGCGAATGAGCCAAGCGATCATTTCAGGGGATTATTTCTTCGCATTCGTAGCCCGCCCGCAGTGTTTGCTGGGTGGCTAGATTTTCAAGTAGTCGGTTATGAAAGCAAATTTGTGGCTTCGACGCCTTTGGCGATTCCACGAATAAATTGTACGAGCTATTTGCGCTTTGGATCACTTTCCAGAGCGCTCATCACCACAGAATACTTGCTAAGTTTCTTCTTTCGTTGTATTTTTTTTTTCAATGTGTGTTTTGGTTTATTTTTGGTGATCTTTCCGCTTACCAACTCGTCGGCATTTCTCTATGTTGGGCTTAGCTTCGATTATTTGCGAACAGCTTCCACTATCTGTTGCTCGATATGACGGTAGCAATTAGTTTCTAAGCGTTCTCGTATTCTTCTTTGTGTTAAACTTGTTGTGGTTGCTGCTTTGATGCTTTTTAATATAGGATATGAGTTCGCATTAGAACATGGGGCTCCGATTGCTGCTCGGATTCGTCTTGCTCGGCATAGATTCTTTTCTTTACTTGCTTACGTCTTCATTTTGCCGTCTTTTGTTAACTTAAGCTCTCTTTAGTTTGCATGCTCTGCTACCCGTTTGTGCTTTGAATGGGTTGCTAGTTCTTATTGGTAAACAAAGAAATGCTAATTGCGTGTTTTGCTTTCTCTCTACTACAACGCAGTCAAGTTGGCGGTAAATATTTGATGAAGGTAACCGCACGCCGTCTCTGGTTGGAAATTCAGCTTTGCGCGATCCGGTCTGCGTGGCTGATAAAAAAACCGGTAGCGTGTTCTCGAGAAAGTCTGACGCACTAATTGCTATTGAAGCGTTCTACTCTTGACCAAATATGGTCATTTCATTGCTAGTAACGCTGCGCGAACGCTCCAACGTTCGATGTTGGTATTTTCTGTAATTCGCGACTCAGCCTTGATGCAGTTACCGAAATCCTGCAAGCGCTTGTCTGAAAATGCGTAAATCTCATCGACTTTGCAGTTCTAAGTAGGATAACCAAGGCTTCTGTTTCGTATGAATGAGGAATTGTTGCAGACAGATGCAGACTATTCTAATCATTTTTCCAAAGCCACGAGATCTGTCAATGGCATGTAAGCTCATTCTAAGGAAAGCTTGAATATGAATATGTTAAATTTCCTGTTATTAATCTATCAAAGTTTTCCTCGTTAAGCCTGACAAATTTAGAAGATAATTTTGGTCGTAATGAAGTTCCTTGCTGTATCTTGCAAAAGATGTTGTTTGGTAAGAACCGAAAAACGACTAGCGGACCTGTTTCGAGTTTCTTCTGACTTAGGAGCTGTTTTCGGTAGGAGCATGCATTAAAATTAATAATTATATATATTTTGAAAAGAGGGAGGAAGTGGTGTTTTATTTTGTGTTGCGTGGCATTCTTGTTTCTAATGCTGCATCTCGTTGTGAGGCAATTTGCTGCTAATAAATAATCGCGGTTGGTGTTTATCAATATAAATTAGCAGGCTGCAGTAAAAAAAAAAAAAGTCGCTGCGTATGGATGGGAACTCTGGGGGGATATCTCTTGACAGTCGTGCCCGAATTAAATTTCAATCGTTGGACATGCGCGTTTGAAGTCTTGCTCCTTCCGTTCTCGCTGAAAACCCGCAATACTGTTGCAGTTTGGAGTTGCCCATCAACCAGCGACTGTGTACTCATGGTATTTAGCGCCCAAACAACGATGCCCTACCCTTAATCTACTTTTCATTGCAGACCGTTCGTGGGCCTTGCTTGGCTGGCTGCAATGTTTCTAAGCGCCTCTTGTGCAAGCTTACCGTCCTTGTTTGAACGGATCAGGTGACGCTAATGCTCAGCGCTTGTATATCGGTCAGGGTTATGTCTAATCTTTGTCCAGAAGCGCTGTATCTTTTCCGTCACTATTGGCAGATAAGCTGTTTGAGATTAGATTGTAATATTTGAGGTTCTTAGGTCAGCCGAGCTTCCTATAATTGATTCCTTCATGCGAAATAGGGAGGCAGAACTTGGGCCTCCTCGAAAACGTCATCCGCCTAGTCAATCGTGAGCAGCTTTCTGTCACCATGTGAACCCGTGGTGCATTCCAAGCCACACGTTAGCAGATGTCAGTATAATTATATTTGCGAGTGTTCGTTCATCCTCTCCAAACCATTACAGCACAACGTTCGGTTTACCTATCGCCGACTTAGGGAACATCTTCGAGGTCTAGTCGCAGTTCACTTGCTGTTGCTTCTTTCGTTGTGAATGTGTGTGCGTGTGAGTGTGTGCGTCTGTATGTTTGTCTGTGCGTCTGCATGTGTGTGTGTTTGTGCGCGGTTGGGTCAGGGCATTTATTGAGGCTCCTATGGTGATATTTTAGATTATTTTACATGGGGAAAGTCAAAACCACAGGTGGACACGACTTCTTTATTGGAGTTTTCACCCTCCCGCCAAAAAAAATTCTTACGGTGATATTAAAACCTTATGGAAGATTTCATAAGGATCTCCACCTACCAAGCATTGCCTGATTTACAACTAGTAAAAAAAAAATTGATTTATATTTCGCAATTCCGCTTGCACTAAACGGCTATATGCTCCTCTCAATCATGATCCACGATCCAGGTTTGCCGCATCATGCTCGCATTATTTATTGTCTGGCAATGGCCTCCATATGGAAATGGACGCGAACAGGACCACCCGTGAGCGAAGAGCACAGCTGAAAAAATGAGCTGGAATTTGGCTTGCCTCGTGGCCTGCTGAAGAGGAGACTGGGAGGCATCTTAGCGATGGAGTGTTGCTGCTGTTGCAGCACAGCACCGTCATCTCTGCCCCGCCTGAAGTCAGTCGTATTATGATGCACGAACGAAGCATCTTCGACGCTCGTCTGATATCGCGTACAAGGGTGGAGTTCATTTTGCATTTTCTGTGACCCAAGCGTGTCACTTAAAGCACACCAAGACTGCATCATGTCATCAATGCAAGGCCAGTTCGTTAGGTTGGAGTGGCAGGCACAACGAACACTGTTCTATTATTCGATAATCGACACGCAAAGCAAAGCGAGACGGAGGAGAGATAATCTTGCACTTGATACTTGAATGAATGCCTTAGACCCGCCTCTAGACCGAGTGTCCTTGCGGAAGCCTGTTAATTTTCTGCATTTACCGTTACATTTCTGCATCACAGATCGTGCAGAATGATAATTTTTCTGGCTGCGTTTGGATCTGGCGAAGATTTGTTATTCGTTAGTTTAGACTTAGGTGATATGGACGTGAGAAAGTGTTTGATTTCATGTTTATTTGGTCAAAATTGCTGAAATTGCGTTTTGTAATTTATTTGCTTCTTGTTACAACATCTGGCCGCCCATCTGGCCGCCCGTCCAGCTTTCGGTCTGGCTGCCCGTCTGGCCACCCGTCCGGCTTCCTGTCTGGCCACCCGTCCGGCTTCCTGTCTGGCCGGCCGTCTGGCTACCCGTATATCGCTACTCCTAGCTCAAGCCGCTTGCCTGTCAGGTCAATCCGTTAACTGGCAATGTTTGCACATTAACCTATCTCGCCCTTCGTAGGTGTTAGTTGGAGAACAAGCAGATGCATCATGTGGTATGACCTGGTAGCAGTTCCGCATTGCCTACCAACCACCGCCTGGAGCTCACTCCAAGGCCGACTCATCGCTCGTGTTGCGCTGTGGGCATATGTGTGAAATCCATCCGGATTATTTGGCAATCAAATATGATTGAATCTATCCACACACCCCTTAACCTTCTGGTAGGACCAATTCTTACCTTTTTAGAGTTTCTTCTGAGCGTACAAAAATTTCAAGATAGTTTGTAATTAGACGGTCTACTTAATTCGGGAGCTACCTTAAATAATGATTTCCAAAAAACTGAATCTCTCCCCAGATGGAAATTAAAGATGCTGCTCAAGAGAAGTTCTCCACTTCGAGATCTGGCAGATATCCTCAAATTCCTAAGTCTAAAATAAGCGTTACCGCACTCGAAAAGACACGTTATACCGAGACATGGAAAGCTACCCAGACATTTTACTGAAAATTACTCGGTGCAATTAAGCGAGGAAATATCCAACAAAAGGGATTCTTCCCGCGTACCGCGAATTTGGAAATGCTCAAGTGATTTGGAGGTAGGCTGCTGAAACTGTGACGATCTCGTGCAACTGTTCACTTGAGAGCTTATGTTCTCCTTAGACGGTGCACTCGATGTCTCCAGGGGTTTCGAGTTCTTTCTTGGACTCCAAGCAGTTGCTTGGCCATTTAAGACTCCAACCAAAGGTCTCCGACGAGTTCCTTGGCCGGGACGCAACGTACGTAAGGCTAGCCGTTCGATTAAATATCCAACGCCGGCAGATTGTGTTGTATGCATCCCCACTAAGCTTCCCACAACAGGTTTTCGTTTGGGCTTGATGTTTCGCCGAATGTCAGGGAAACCCCATCATATGGAAGTGCCCGGACTCAACGACGTGTGGGGAAGGCCCCCCCCCCCAGGTGTTCTTGTATGCAAGCGACTTCCATGGTACCTTATACTGGACAGTCCTGTGTCCGAACTTCAAAAGTATGGTACACTTCATCACAGAGATATGAGTAATGTTATGAAAGTTCCATAACAACGAAACTTAAAATTCTAAAACATTAAGAATTAAAATGCGTCTGGTGCCAGCCCAAAGAGTCCAATTATAACTTTCTTTTCTTTTCATTTTACATTTATATATGCTCCGTAATAAAAATTAACTAGTCTTGCCATTTTAATAGTCATCATTGCAATTACAGATGAAAAATAGCGTGCACATGGAAACAAGAAAGCTACAAATATATCCTCGAAAGATTTTCTAAGGTGTCCTACTCTATCAAGATAACGTTGCGCTAGAAAGGTTATCAGATGTTGAGGTGTCTCCAAACAATAACACGAATTGAATGGAGTTAAGTAATGACTGTATTAAGTACTTCAATTCAGTCCTGATTATTGCCAAAAGCCAATTCCGGGGACTTGAGCAAAACAGAGGAAGTCCATGGCCACCGCAAGCAACAGCTGCTGACACTTCTTTTTGCAGAGTTGGAATTCGTTATGGAGGAACAAACCGCGGGTAACATGAAAACCAGTCCAAACATTCCCTCCCGCAGAAAATCTTTTATTCCGCGGGAACAACCCGCTTTGATGGTTTTCTAGCACTCAACAGAATGTACGCGATGTATCTAAATCTGTTGACATGGTCCATGCTCCGTTAGAGGCAAATATGTCGCAGGTAATTGATTTCAGAGTAAACGCGTCGTCTATACTACTGGTAATAGGGTTTCGGTGTAAAACGCTTAACTACTTGTCAACATTAGACCATTGACCAACGTTCTATTTATAATCGAATCCTGGATGCGATCAATGCGGACCTTTCTAGCCAGCTAGCCCTCAAATTACTGATAGCAAAATAAAACTAAAGTCGCCCGCTACCCTTAACAATTCTTTAAATAAATCTTATCGTTATTCCGATATCGGTTAGACGTGTGCAGACCGTAAGAAAGTCTGCGCAGGTGCGTTACTGCGTCTCAGTACAGCCTAATATTTAAAACCCACGTGGCTATTGGTCTGCTCTGGTACTTAATTGGTTCGCGATCTGCATGGAGACGAGGCTTTTCCACGTGGGATTGAAGTTCTGCTTAGAATGGCTTAACATGATTGGTTTATCTTACAGCTTACCGCGCGGAAACGAGCACCAAATTTGGTTTTATGAGTCGAGTGCGTGTGATCAACAAGAACCGCGTGCCGACTTCGACAAGTGCTTGAATAGTTGGACCATAATGGATTTCGTGGACGGTTGTGTTTTTTCGAAGTGGAGTTAAACATCGCTCGAGTAAATTACTGCGCTATTGCGGGAAGTGCTCAAAGGGGAATAGCTTATCGAAGGATTCTTTAGGTGTTCGTAGTGAGCCGAAGTTGGATAAGCGTGCTGAATACGGTCCTGGACGTAAGTTCGATTCTCTGATGTGCTCCGGTTGGCAAGAATAACGGTTTTCGATTGATTTTGTCTTGCGTTGTTTATCGCTTTCTAGCTTTTAAATTAAACGCAGGCCGCTGTTTTGGTCATAGGTTTACCCATGTTTCATTGTGCTGGTGGAGGAGGAATGTATCAAGGTCGACATACTGTAAGTGCAATGATGAGCTGCAACTTCTTTGTCGTGACGTCTTCCGTGTGAGAATCTTTCTAATTAGGGTTGACGGTTCTAAGTAAAATGGATCGATTTGCCAAAAGTAATTTACTAATGAAAAGGTCCATGTTTGTAGCTGTACGTTTCCCGTCGAAGGATTTATAAAAAAGGAGTTGACCTTTCTTGGTGTCGAGTTCTGGTGGCTATGGCTTTCACCGATTTCTGTGCTGCAGTCTTGTTTTTTTAGCAGCTGTTCAATTGAATTTTCTAGACCCCGAACCCACCTTCGGGCCAGCCCTTTTCAAAATTTTCTGTTGTCGATGTTTGCGACCGCATCAAGGAAGAGTTCGGTTTTCTACAAGCACAAAATCATAGGTAGTCTGTTGGATTTTTTCTTGCTTGTTTTGAAATAGTGCAGAAGAGAGAGGAAGTTCAACGGTGTGTACCGATATCTCGCTTATTGGCGTATTGTTATTGATGTTTTTGTATGAAGATTTTTTCCCTTTTGCTTAAGTTTATTTCTTCGTCTGCACTATGTTTGGACGTCCTTATTTTGCCACAAAAAAACCTTCAAAAGATAATGGGCTTAGCTTTTGTGAAGTTTCTCATCAACGGTCCTGCTAGTGTATTCGCCACCGAGCCCCATGAAAATTTCATGAGAGCTGTTCATCAGGAAGTCTAAACTCTTGGTTTTTTCTCAGACTGGCCGTCGTGATAGTTGGATGTGTACCGGTAATAAATTTTGTTCAGCGGCTGGGAAGAGGCAAGCCCAGATGTACCGTTCGCGGGACAATCTGCGTGTTTTTATTTCTGTCATGAAGCTGTTTTGCTTCATGTACGGTGTGAGTAAATAAACAGCTTTCTAAGTTGTGCAAGGTGAATCTTTGGTCCAGAGCTGTGAGTGACGGTTAAGACGAGGCGTAAATAACTCGTCGTAAACGTCGCATCAAAAAGTCTTTAAGGCATTCGTAGTACCAATCATAAATAAAGCAGCGGCCAAACTTTGTGGAAACACTTGGCAAAGGTTGTACTCGGTCAGAATGAGTTGTGCTTGCGCATAAAACGGCAAGCAACTGAGTTAAAATGCGGACAGAAGGTGCCAAGGAGGTGAAAGGGGAAGTAAAAAGTCATGTACCGTCTACAGGACATGACGTGTGGCTTGGTGAGTCAAGAGACAAATTTTTGGTCGAGGAAGAAAAGTGATGTCGATAAGAGGTTGGATTTATGAAGTTGTTTTGCTACATCTGCGGTCGGCGGTAATGAGACAGCTTGCACTGAAAATATTGCAATATTCATAATTTTCTCTAGCTTGAAAGTGGAATGTGACAAGTTGGCCACGGAGAAGGCGGATATGCAACGGGCTTATGTTATGGTAGGTTTCGTTCTACCAATTTAATGCCTTCTGGTAATCCCGCCCGAATGATGTTTTCAATTGACCTGCAGTGACAAAGCTGTGTGGTCAGTTAATTGAGAGCTTTCCGCGATTGAAATTCCAGCGCGTCGCTTGATTATGTGGCCTTCCTAATGAAGCGCGACTTCGCGAACAGTTCGAAAGATCTATTCGCTTTTGTCTACCTCCCATATTGTTTTGAATGCGGTTCCAACTGCAGTTTTGCGTTCGTTCTTATTTTGCAGAGGACGCGATCCTTGTTATTATTTCGTCGTATTTTCTGATTTGCAAGTTGCCTGCTTCTGTCTGTTCTAGTACTACGAAATGTCGTACGGACTAAACGTTGAGATGCACAAGCAGGTTAGAGCGTGTTTGTTGATGTAAAGCATTGCTGGTCGATTCCGTTCTTGCACTAGATGGGGCCCCGATGCAAAATTCTTGTTGCTTCCTGGCGAAATTAATTTTTTTTCCGCCATGGGGGGCAGGATGTCGAACGCGTTTTTGTGGTTCGCGTGCATGAATTATGGACGCTGTCGCGTTGGGTTCCCACAGGCTTGTCGCCTGATGCAAATTTAATGCCTTCGTGTAGTTTATGGTATTTAAAGCTGGCGAAGGGGTTTTGGCATGTACGAAGACCGCAGGTTTCGTTCGCCTTTGGCTTGATTGACGTTGGGTTTCGTGGCGAGCACGTGATCTCTCTATTTCCATCCCACTCTTCGAGGCCGCTTGCGGTGTGTCTCCGCTGACATCTTGGCTTTGCTGATGGTCGAGCCCATTCGTAAAAATAGAACCCTGCGGCTTTGCGGTCCATCACTGGCGCTGTAGCTTGTCGTCTCCTCAGCGCTGTGATGCCTTACATTTTCTTGTGTTTTGTGCTTCTGCTTTCAGATGGAGATCGCAAAGCGCCTCAACACGATATGCAATCAGCTTCTGCCCTTTCTGTCGACGGAAGTAAGTACTCTTGAATCATGGCTTGTGGTTCGTCGCTGAAATGACTCCTCCACATGACGGCCTCTCTTTCGCAGCCAATGATTTTTGCCCATGCAAACACGCCCAGATAATGTTGATCGAGGAAAAAAAAAGGCCGTGTCAAACATTGGCCCGCGGTTGTATTTGCCCTAGAAGCGGAGATTTTGTTTAAGGCGTTTATTTCTGGCGCGGCATGTGAACATATTTGCACCAGAACACAGAGACGGCCCAGTACGAGTAGCATTCACGTGTTAGTTCTGCCATCTTGCGTCTAAATGCGAGTGACGTGATACTTACGACTTGCGATTTGCTTTGTTCGGTCCTGAGAATGGGGAGGGGAAGTTGCTCCACTCTGTTATCCAATAGAATAAGGATAGCAGACCTTGCAAGCAAGTCATAGTCTTAGGGAAATTGGAAACGCCAATAGGCTTTCATATAAAGTAGCCTCTCAAGTCGGCTGTTGAATATTGGTATTTAGGGTATCCTTTCGTCTTGCAGACTCATTATATATATATATTTTTTTTAGCAAAATTAAAATTCATAAGCCTGTTCGTGGCTGGTAAATAAGTTCTCAGTTTCTGCATTAATAATATTCTCGGTTACGTACTGCCAAGGTCTTTGATAATACTCAAACATTGCTTTAGATGTTTGTAAAGCATCCAGGATTAATTGTCTGACTTTTGCCTAAGCATCGTTTGTGGTTTATTCTATCAAGGAATTCTTTAGAAGGCCTGTTTTTTTTGTCTTGCATGTAAAAGAACAAGTGTGTATTTTTAATGCTTATCTGCCTATCCTTGACTTCTTATGTAGCATCAACAGCAAGTACTACAGACAATAGACAGAGCAAAGCAAGTTACTATGTCTGAGCTGAATGCCATCATTGGGGTGAGCACTGCTACGTTCCATGTTACTTTTTACCTGCATTAAGTGTTCGAATTCGATGTGTACGATTAAAACATGATTTGGACTCTTTTTCGAATGAACAACAAATTATTAATCAGGAATCAAGACTCAACACTTTCAAGACTTTTCAAGAATTGGAAGCATTTCCGAATATCTAGGGTTTCAACGATAACTTGTGAGCCTGCTTATATGCCTTTAATATATGATTTATACAAAGCCTTGAATATATGATTTATGCATGAATTTACCTACACATAATTTCAAATGAAGAATTTCAAAGGAATAAAAAAAAACGTACACATGATTTCAAAGGAATAATTTAAAATAATGATAATGTAGACTGAATTCTTGTAGAATGTTATTGAAATGAAAATACTGCAGCCAAGTATTCGCTAATGATTTTTGAAGCTGTGGCGTCTGTTCTTTGAATTTGCAGCAACAGCTTCACCAACAAGGAATACCGCATAATCACCCCCCTGGCGTGTCGTTGCCACACCCCGGCTTACCGCCTCCCCACTTACCCCCTGGCACTGGGGCAGGTCTTCTGGCCCTGTCGAATGCTTTGTCGTCTGCACCACACCTTCCAATAAAGGAAGATAAAGGTTGGTGTTTTATTTCTGGGTATGTCTGTTTGTACATTGTCTGTGTGCGCGTGTGTATGTCTGTGCGTGAGTATGTGGTTGTGTGTGGTGCCTGTGTTTGTTCCTTTGTGGTAGGTTTCATACTGTGAAATGATATCTTTTGTTTGTGTTCCTCGCTACGCGGTTGGCGCCTCTGTTTTGATATCACATGCGCTTCTTTTTTATAATTTTAATTATTTTGCCACTTGATATTTCAATTTGTTTTTTCTATTTCTTTCACGCATTGGTATTTAACAGAGTTAAAAATGGTAAGTTAATATACATTTTTTTCAAAGCTGATTCGTTTCTTCCTTAAAGAAAGCTTGACGGCTGTTTCAGCTTGTAGATCTGCAGAAGTTCTAACGGGCAAAACCGTATGGTTATTGTGAATATAGCTTGTTTGAAACTTACTTTCAGCGAGAATCTCCACTTCCATCCCGAGGACCTTCTATGTACAGTCGAAGTGTGGTTGAGAGTCATTCTTCCCATGGGAATGATGATGGACGCCGTATGTATTTTGCGTAGATTTTTCGAAGTGCCTGCTCCTGGTTCGATTGCTGATATCTCCGAGTATTTTGTGATTGGTGACTTGCGTGCGATAA
The DNA here is from genome assembly GCA_003687565.2 of Craspedacusta sowerbii. NCBI lineage: Eukaryota > Metazoa > Cnidaria > Hydrozoa > Limnomedusae > Olindiidae > Craspedacusta > Craspedacusta sowerbii. The sequence goes on along the minus strand of QQSS02167284.1, from coordinate 2,080 downwards.
GTACAGCGATTTATGTAAGACGCGCACAGAACTTAAAGCCTATGCTGAATCGAATCTATTCGCTAAAAAATTGTACGAAATCCTTCTGTTGATTGTGAAGTTGGATCATTTTCAGGGTGATCGTTTAGCACTTGCTATGTTGAATTTCTTTGCCAGTCACCCAGCCTAACATGAAAAACAACATGAAAATGAAGAAGGAGGAGAAAGAGGTAAATGATTAGTGCAAACTTCTTTTGTTTTTTTTTTAAATTCAGATTTCGCTATAAAGTTGCGTTCTGTCCCTGTTTCATACATCTTATTCTTAGTTTGTAGACTTTCACGCTGGCAAGTTGGCGATATTCATGTTTATACTAGGTTTCTCGCTAGGTGAGCCTGATGCAAATGTGTTATGTTGTACGTGGCTGCTTGTTCGTCGCGACGCCTGTTCAAGTGTCTGTCCTTTCTTGTAACGTGTTGGTGCAATTCGCAATTCAGGATAGTGATCATGACAAAAGCGACGGAGAACTGGTAGTCGATGACGCTCATGAAGTTAGTAACAGCTTTCTATTCTGATTTGGTATATTTGTTCATGTGATGCGAGAAATAGCGCTTTATGTAATTGTGTACAGTATCATGATATGCAGTGTATTAACGCATGTTTCCTGATAATTTTTAAAATAGCTTTTTTCAATAATTATAATTTTTTGTCTTACTGTCAACACAATGCTGATCTAGTAATACTATTTTAGTATTACATGTTTAATCTAGTAATATTGAGTTATATGTATATCTTTTATCGTTATGTCTGATTGTCGACGCTATACTGTTGTATTAAGAACTTAAAGACATGAATTTCATTGATGATGCTCCGTTCTTTAGGATCCATCGTCTCCAACTAACTTGGGGAGAAAGCGTTTAGCCAACGGCGACAGTTCACCACAGCGGAGTAACTCGGTCGACAAGAAAATCAAAAAAGACTTGAACCTCGATCGAACTCGCTCTCCTCTTCCTTACGTCGGTTCTATTAAGCACGTGAAGGTTAGAAACGAATTGCGAAAATCGAGTCCCTGGTATTATTGTTGTGTGTTGATGTGTTCGTTGCTGTGTTCTTGCTGTCTATGAAAGTTTTTTGGTGTTTTCGTCGGTGTTTAATCACGTTCGTGGTGCGCTTCACGACGTAGGCACATGTGAACCCCGTCTGTAAGAGAATGATGGACTGCCAATTTTTTGAATTTTTGTAGTCAACATTAAATTTGCATTGAAATTTGCGTGCGGATTTAGTAAATTTTTATTTTCTGTGGCAATTGAATTGAAAGCATTATATTTCTGAGTCCAAATTGCTTTTTTTTTCCTTCCCGCATTTATAATTGTATGTTTTCCATGCTTTCATTTTATGACGTCCGTTGTTTATTGTTACATGGTTTCTTTCAGCCGTCTGACCCTAAGTCATCAATGGCGAATTCTTCGAATGCGAGCCCTGGTCACGCATCTCCTGTGGCGAAAGTCTCGCCGATTCGTAAGTATCCGCGTTACACTGCTGTTGGGCATTGGCGTCACTAGGTGGGTGCGGGGGGTACGATCCGCACCAGGTGACACCATCATGACCTCACACTCCATACTACAGGAACATGTGGAAAAGGTCTATAGTGATTAGTGAAAGTCTAGAGGGGTGACACCAAGGTTTTACCGCACCGGGTGACGCCCACCTTAGTGACGTCTCTGCTGCTGGGAGACTTCTGGCGTTGCTCGACGGCACTCTACCTGTTTGATCTACTTAATCGTGTTTCCTTCGTACTGTCCTCCCTCGCTCGTTCACGTGTTTGAGTTAGTCGAAGCTGGTTCGGATGGCTGGTCGTTAAAGCTTGATGATGATAGTAATAATAATAATGATAATAATAATAATAATAATAATATAATATTTTTTTTTAAACTTCATATATTTTTTTCAATTTTTCCACGACACAATTTGTAGACCTCGGCTTCACTCACTATTCTAGGCATGGTGCCTCGGATGATGCCATTTCAGACATCCCATTGTTTAGTCAAACTTTCACAGCCTGGCAGTCACGTAGACGTCACCTCACAGGCTTTATCGACTCCG
>QQSS02167173.1:0-15387 GCA_003687565.2 Craspedacusta sowerbii | reverse complement strand
CATACATACATACATACATACATACATACATACATACATACATACATACATACATACATACATACATACACACGCAGCGGGAGAATCGATGACTAAAAAGATTCTGCTCGCGATTCCTTAACGCGCTCGCCTCTTTCGGTAACTACATGAAGCATTCTTTTTAGAGAAAATTTGATAAATTCTGAAAATAATATAACCAATCATCAGCCGGACTCCGGAAAGTCCAAATGTGTTGGTCTTGTTTAACGACACTGCATATAACTTCAGCAGTTTCTAAGCGCATTCTTCTTGTCATTGACGGAATATGAACGTCAAGTCGCCAGTACCTGGATCAGAAAGTCTGATTCTCCCTCTAGCCGAACACAAACGCCACTCACACTTCGGGCCAACGACCAACACGCCAAGTAAACAGGTCCTTGACAAATCACTATCTAAATAACATGCCAGAACAAGAAGAGACAGTGTTTTAGGTTACTCGAAAAATATTTTGGCGAAATAATCTATCAAATACTTCTAATTACATAACATGCAAACATCACGTCAAAAAGCATTCAATAAGCTACGCTTATTAGAATTGAACACGACGCAGATATGAAGAAACGCTTGATCCAAAGCAGGCAAGATTTCCCGAAAGATCGCAACCTGGGCAGCAACACATGACAGGAACGGGGAGAATACAGAACAGACGACAACTATAACTGCAAACACGCAGGCAGCAACAATGCGCTTTGCAGTCAATCAAGCGGCGAAGAGTCAGCAAGGAACCGTGCTACACTTTACGAATGCTTCGTAAATTTTCCTACCACGCACAACAATTAGCGCTGCAAGCTAGTAAGTAAAAAGCCAAGCTCCCTAGACTCCTTAACAACACTTATATTCTTACTATACATGGCGTAGCCCGAGGCAATATAAGAAGCGCAGGAAACACGCAACAAATTGTTTCGCCAGGAGCAAACGGATGAGCATTTTCACATATATACAAATCTCTACTAAATTATAAATTGCTGTTATGGAAAAACCTAATCATAGGCATCCCAAAAAAATCACAGCAAAAGGATAGAAGGCAACAAAATAAAAAAAGCTCCTTACGAAAGTAAACGCAAAAAGAAATACATGCACTCCGCATTTGTTATCTCAACCGATAATCTCAACAAAACTTAAATAAAAATGAAATGAAAAACAACACAACAAACTTACAAATCTGCATTAAGTAGGCCAGGTACACCAAAATCTACACACCCGTTGACATACGCTCAACTCTACGATCTTCCTTCGGAGGTTTAACTCCTAACTTCAATCCATGTTACGAGCCTCATACCAAACGCTGTATTCTATATATATATATATATATATATATATATATATATGAGACCCTTCCTTCAGCTTCAGTACTCCAAAGGAGGAACCTTCAGAATACCTAAGGCTATACGAGACATAACGTCACAAATACACACGTGATTCTGCGGAGGAGAAGTGGCACCAGATGATCTTTAGAGTATCACATGACTTCGTATCTACTCGGAGCTTGCACGCTTACATGGGCTGAAACTATCCCACTAAAAACAATTTATTAAATTATTATAATATCTTATTTAAATATATTGTAAATGAAAGAGGAAATAAACTCCTCAACAGAAGCTCAAGAGAACAATCGAGGCCAAGCCAATGGCTAAGAGTAAGGGCTAAAGAGTCATAGAGCAACTGCAAAATAAAGAGAACTCTATAAAAGAAAGTCTTTGCCGCCCATAAATTTTACATTCCCAGGTCCGCTCATTGTCATACTGTCTCAGGCAACACCGGCCAAGGAGTAAGACCGAAAGAATTCGGAAAAGCACTGCCAAGAATGCGACACCCTGTTCGCTCCACTTAAGTTGCAGTTTCATATAAACCGATAAGTTCGCAAACTAGAGCAACGGGCCAACAAACGTGCGAGCCAAGAAAATTTTTGCGCATCTGCGCGAACGCCACGAAGAACAAAGCTCAAATTTCCCCTTCTGTGCTTTCTGACCGATCCTTGAAAAACTGATAAATGAACGACATCGTGGGCCTGTCTTCTGGCAATCTCTGCCAGCATTTGACCATAATGGCGTACACCTCGCCTGGGCAGTACGCCGGCTTCTCCAGATAAGAAAAGGACCTGTTCGGAGTCTGCAGGAACGAGCAGGTTTCTTCGATTACATCTTGATCTGACAGGTTGTTGTAAGGCGGCTGGCGGGCGAAGGAAAGCATTTCCCACAGAGTCACACCGAAGCTCCACACATCGGTCGTGCACGTGAACTTTCCTAAACACAAATTACGTCACAACGAGAGTTAAACCCACATCGCACTTATCAACTTCAAAAGGTTGCATGTACAAAATGTGCCGTGGAGAACGCAAGAAGTGCAAATTGTGAAGAAAAAATCAAAATAACTATATATAAAACATTTTTTAAAACAGCTTCAAGGGATCCTAAGAAAAGGTGGAAGCGGACGGCTTTCTTATCAGAAAGTGCTAAGGCAGCCGCGAAAAGTCTAGCGGAGGCGGTTCACTAAACATAGTCCATGTAATGATTAATGGCAATTTAACTGAAGACTTCAAACTTCTGCGATCGCAAATATTGGTAATAGCATCCGACCTACTCATAACAAGCGAACAAATGGTCAGGCAATCCATGCCCCAATTCATGCCAATGAAAAGCTGACTATAAAATTATTTCCCAGCACAACAATACTTAAATGAAAAAACATGACCAGACAAGTCTTCAAAGATGAGTTCCTTTCAAAGTGGAATGCACGACTTCATTGACGATCTCATCACAGCTGTTTAATGCAAAAGCCGCACAAATTGTCTGCGCAGGTTAATCCTATATAAGCAGTATGCGCTTTTCCGACTACATTAGGCAATACTAAATAACATTTCCTGGGCAGAACTGATCAAGCAACAGTTTTAAAGGACGTTCATTAGACTGCAACCCGCCATTCGGTATTTATATTGCTTGTTGCCCTAATCACTAGCAGATTCCGGTCACTATGTACTAATACAATATCGCGATAGTTCCATGTGCCCTAACATTTGTACTAATTTTCTTCCCATCATCGTATCAATCCACTGCTTGCCAACATAATCTTTTGTTCCTTTTCTCTACACTTATGTCACTTGGCTCTTGAATGAAGTTCTTTAAGAAATGGCAAAACGGCCTTCTCGTAACTCGTCATGCCCTGGCTGTGGAATTTTCAAAACTTATACGCGCTATAGTTGCAACTTGCAGCAACAATGTCAACCGGTATTGCAACAAATTTCAATTCAGAGAGAGCCTTTTAAACGCGCGACATTGCGTATTTATTTATATTTGTATAGTAAAATAAACAACTTGAGGACATGAAAGCGAATTCACGAGAACGGCATCTAAATAATTACCACATGCCACATGATTGCATAAATGCGCTGAGTAAACAAACGAGGAAGAATTGTTTACCGTAGTAGATGCATTCTGGTGCCATCCATCGAATAGGCAGAACCGCCTTGCCTTCGATGCGGTAATACTGTTTCGAATACAAATTTCGGCTCATGCCGAAGTCGGAAATCTTTACTTGGTAAGCAGGACCAACCAAACAATTTCGGGCGGCCAAGTCCCTGTGAACAAAGCCTTCCGCGTGTAAATACTTGACACCGGCAGCAATTTGTGTTGCCATATACATCAATGTGTCGAGCAACAACACGTCTGAAGCCAGCTGACTCACTCGGACGTTCTGAGGGCCTTCATAAGGTCTATGATTATGCAGAAACGCATTTAGATCACCGTTTTCCATGTACTCGACGACCATCAGCATAGGCTCGTCTTCGCAGACGCCCAACAAGCGAACAACATTTTCATGCTTCAGTTGAGCCATGACAGAAACCTCCTTCATGAATTCGTCTTGAACAAAGGCGTCCACGCCCATCTTGAGCATTTTCACCGCAACCAGGGCCGTGTCCGGCAAACCCCACGAGTTGAAGTGCCCGATCGTACCATAGATCTCATCTAATCCCGTCGCCTGACAAATGTGCACGTCTCCGAAATTACCGACCCCAATTTTCTCAATATATTTCAACTGATTGCGAGGGAATACTTTGATTGACGACTTTTTGATGCTACGAAAGCGACTAGGATCCGAATATAGACTGGAAGCAACTACGGCATTGTAAGGATTCGCGTAGGTCTTGGAATAGATAACGCTACCAGCGTAGATGGGATTCTGGTTGGCATCCGGCTCAGCATACTGCTTGGCATTGGGCTGGGCATACAGGATCGGGTGGCTCCCTTTAGGCGAGGGCGCGTAATGAGCGTAATCGTGGCCAACAGTAAGGTAAGACGGATCGCTGCTCTTCTTGCTCGACATGGTTCCATCAATGCTTAAGTCAGGAGCGGCATAAACCTGCTCTGGGTAGCTCAGCGAACCTAAAACAAGAAAACAAATTGCAAACGAACAAGCGCCACTAAGAATGCAAGCCCGCATTCCCGGTAAGACTTAAAACGCACGTCCCTACCGCGACACCGACATGCTCACAGCAACCTACCAACGCAGCCATAATCCTGCCGAAATACTAGCAAGACTATAAAATGCCAGTTGCGAACAACGACTGAGTCACAATCAAGCAAAGATCTACGTACTTCGATCCGAAGGAACGTATGTTGCAGGCGTGTTTCGCCCTGATTGTTCGTACATGACGTTCTCTGTTTGGTGCTTCATGAGAACGCGATTTTCGTCAATCCTAGCTTGTCTGTACACAGGCGCTGGTTCGGAGTGCTTCAGAATGACACGATGAAGACTCGTGCGGTAGTGGTACACGATGAAGACCAGCAAGGCCAAAAACAAAATGGCTAGAATGATGCACACTACCAAGATAACGTTCGTGCTAGAGCTGCCAGCTTGTTTTCCATCTTAAAGAGAAATCATGGTGAACAGACTTCTAGCTGAGACTTAACGCAGCAAATACACGGAGCCAGTGCGAAGCAATTCAATCGCGATGATAGGCATGTTAACAAAATCAAAAGCCTGAAATACACAAGCGGTGCGCACGTAGAAATATTTTAACCGAGGAAAGAAATTTCCGAGCAACATTCAGGAAACATAACAAGTGCTGCTTACCATTTATGTCAGGCACGACGCAGGTTGGGGGTTGCGCTGAGAGGCTAGATCCGCCTAACATACTCTCACCTACAAGCAAAGCGAGAACACGAAATTAAAAGTAACACTAACATCCAAAATCTAAGTGGAAGGCAGCAGCATCAAGCATCGCGAAGAATCGAACGTTACGACCGATTACTAAGGAAAAATAGAGGAAAACCAAATTTCGATCACTTCGACGTCATCATGGCTTCTGAACTTGCTTGGCACTAACCCGCACACACGATGTCACATCACCTTGGGAACTCAACGGTTATAACCGTAAGTTTGCCAAAGAAACCGAAGCAGAATGGACCGTTGCAACCAGAGCAGTACAAATACCAAGCAGTAAAAAAAATAGCAAGCTTGTTCTACATGCTCATGTCAAAAGAATGGACGAGCAGCAATCATACCTTGCTGGATAACTTTGATGCTTCTGAAGAGGATCCATGCTTGAGAATAGCTGAACTCGAGCAGCAGCACTTGCGCACGCAAACTGCCAAGCGACAACTTAAAAGTGGCAGTCATGGGAGCTTTGCCATAGTAGTTGGACGGTGAGCACGCATAGCCCACGTCACTTAATCCAACAAAATCACTTTTCCCTGCAGAAACTTTCACCGTGCGATAGGGGGCTATCCCGGCACTTTCGTTGATAAACCCGACAAGTTCTACTCCAATGAGCGAGGCTATTCTACTAAGCTTGAGTTCTATGAAAGGCTTTTCCACCTTCTGCCCCGACCAACCGACCCAGCAAACAGGACTGGTGATCGGATCATCGTACTTCAGACCGTCCGTGAGACAGCCGGAGCCACCAGACAGCAAACCGTCCTTGTTAGTCGACCCGCTGTATTTGCTGTCAGTAAACACAATCTCGCTGCTAAATCGGCTTCCTTGCGGAATTACATAGTTGTAAATCCGAGCTAAATTCGAATCAAAACTAAAAAAAACTAATTTCCCATTACCAGAAACATGACTGTCAACGCCAAAATACATTAAAAATTAACAATTTTAGCCATTTACGGAAGCTGCTAGGCAAACCTTAATAGGACATTTGTTCCTTTACAGTTATCTCATGCCACTAAACGACATACGCGCAAAACAACTTATATGAAACCTTAAAAGACCGGGCAACTCATCCTTATGGCCTCAACTTGGACCGAATTTCTAAAATTACAAGAACCACGAGGAGAGATTAAAACCTCTAATTGAACCCGTAAGCAGACAAGAACTTATTGAAGGCTGTGAACCTTGCGGCGCCAAAATTAAAAAAAAAAAAAACTAGAAAATCGGCAACTATCAACGTTATATTAGTGTGTGTGGGGGGGGGGGGGAACGTTAAACTGCTACATTTCCAAACCAGAAAAAGCTATGAATCAATAATTGCTGGACGCTTCTTCACTAGTCAAACAGATAGGCGACTACAATCTTTTGAGAAGCCAATGTTAAATAGTTCTTAAAAAGCCTAAATTACATGCCCGAAGAACCAAGATGCCTCGAACAGTCTGCTAGAGAAAACTATATAGCCACGCATGAGTTCATTTTCAAGCGTGCAACCCAGCTTACGTTTTGCAACCGGATTTGCAGTGTCTGTCGGTCGCAAGTTGAGAGCACTGGCAAAGTCAGAAGGGATTTTGAACTCTGTCATACATACCGCCCTAGACTTGCACAATGCAGCAAAGAAATTCAGCAACAGATTAGGTGGACCGAAACTGCGAACTCAAGCCATCACTTAACACAAACGCACTTGGCATTGAAAATCTAAGCCAAAAATATGAAGAAGTTGCACATACATACATAATAATAAACGCATACATAATTACAGTTCCTAGTAAAACACCTGATTATTATCAATATACAATTACCGCTAATTAAGGCGCCGATTTTCAAGCAACTCATTAGTTTGACAAGAGTGAAAATCAAATGAAGCATGGTTGTTGTGTGCTACTAATGAGTTGCGATGCAGAATGGCGATGAGCGTCCTGGCTAGAATATGCACGAGTAGCGGTTAGCACAAGTTAAGGCGGTGATGACTGCGTAATTACACAACCTCTGAAAGCCCCCGCTTTAACCAGCATAGAGTAGAACCATACCACCAAAGAATTTGCGATCCTCAATATTAGCACAAAAAAAACTTACGAACTCTTTACGCACAAGTATAATCTCACGCCCTAGCGTGAAAATCAAACAGCAAATAATGAATATTGGCCGCTTCATCGGGCGTAGATATCTGCCATGGGCATTAGAGCAGGAGATTAGTATCTATATTAGTTAGGTTAATACCTGGCTCACTTGGCTCAACAGTGGTAGCATTAGGCATAGGTGGAGTAAATGGCGTGGTTGAAACATCTGCAATCAAGAAAAGTTACGAAAGCATAGGAAGCAAACACCAGAAAAGAGGGTTAATTCGGAAGCCGCCAAGCACAATATTTACGCAAATTTAGGTCAGTATCTTAAATAGCGCAAGCGACACAAACGTAGACACTGAACAAATTATCCAAGGAATGATTCACATCTTTCTCAGGAAATAGGCCAAAAACAGAAATTGCACAGCCAACTACAAAACGACGTAATAAAAAAAATGCTTCAAAGAATGAACAAATAAAGAAATCTTTTCTTGATGTTACCCTTACCTAGATGTACCCCATGCTTTCCGCGCCAAGAGCTTACGCCATATTTACAACATGCACTTGGCATCGCCACAAACAGAACCGTAACTTAAGGGTGGAACGCAGTAACGCTTAGGCAATCTCCAGCCTATCAATAGCGCAAATACATGGTAACATATAGGGGCCATACAATAAATATTTACGTCAAAAATGCAATGGTCATCGGCATCAGTCTTGCAGCCACAGTAATCTTCACTACTGCGAAAACCATGCGGAATTATACGGAAGAAGAGTGAAAAACGAGGCGACAATAGTATTCTAATAGACTGAACACTGAACTCACCAGCCAAAGAAAGAGCTTCGCAACCAAACATTTGAAGCTTGATGCATTTTGGAGCTGCCTGGGCAGAGGATGGCAACTGCAAGAAAATCTTTACATATTTAGCAGCAACTGGCTCTGGAAAGTAGTACTTGTTAAGACGAACCACAGAACTGTTGAAAATCTAAAGAAGACATAACGTCATAACAGGATCATGCGAATGAAAGCGCCATGCCAAAAGATTTGCATTGCTAAGGTCGCAAGTACAACGTTGGGCATGAAGTCTTACCCTAAGAATATCAAACTAAATATCGACACGGAATGATCAAGAATTTGCAGCAAAAATAATATTTTAAAACGTACTTTTCCACCATAGTATGTTGCCCAAGCTATAGCATCGAGGCTGAAAGCAATTTTAAATGTTTCTGGCAAATATCTATCAGATGATGTATCCTTAGCGACATAGAACCCATCAACTTGTAAACTGTACAGCAAATATTCGCCAATTAAATCCACGGATGCCCAAGCACCATATGGATTAGTAGAAGTAGCAGTAGTTGTAACACACCAAGCATATTCACGCGAAAAAAGCATAAGCTGCGCCGTGAAGTCTGGCCCGTTGACGACAGATTGGAAGGTGGACTGGTTAAAAAACTTTCCGAAATCAAGCCGCTCTGTTAAAACAGCGTTGCCGGTGGACGAGCATTCTACAAATAGAAAAATAGAAAAAGACGTTCCTCCTTGAGCAATTATAAAACGCTTTAATCAACTCTAAGTTACTTACAGCAACAAAGTTTGATGGTGCGGAAATCCTTAGTAGCTCTGACAAATAAGGTACCAAGGACCTTTGCAGAAAGGTCTTATGTAGGATTGCTTAACTGAACTAAATTAAATAAACCGAACGCATCGTCAATAAACTAGCGCAGCATTTGTAACGGGCCTGGACTTTAACTTCAATCTTTTCTTTCATTGTGCTCCTAATCCTATGGCACGCAATCTTGTGGCTGAGCAGAACGTAAACAGTGCAACACACAAAAATTTTGGTCGTAAAATTGTAAGCATGAGTTGAATTTGATAGATGCTTGAGGCTTTGACCGATTGCCAAGTCCGCGACTATCCAGTACTTTCGTGTCCCTTTACATACTTATCAATAGCGCATGATAAGCTTTGACACTTCCTCCAAACCGGTTTTGTAATCTGCCCGGCGCGTTGCAAATCTGACAAGAATCCTCTCCATACGATCGTACCAATAGCAACATCCGCCGAAGAGAGTACGCAGCTTCATCGGAAAGGTTCTTTTTCATACACGTGAGCATCACGTAAATCGAAACACATTACAATTAGTTAGCCCCATGGTCACTGTCTAAGTTCATCCATTCTGCCGCAGATTCAGCTCGTCTTTAGATGATTGCTCCATCCGTCATCCCCAAGCAAGTGCGGCTTTAAAGAACTATTTTGCCGATCGAGGGATGTTGCAGCAAATAACGTCTTGACCAACAAGAAAAAAAATAGGGATATACATCGACATACCATCAAGTCGTCAAATCCTGAGGGAGCTCTTCCATTCTCTGCATCTTTTCCTTGATGACAGCCGTACCAGCAATTACTTAAAAACCAAAATTCTCAACCGTTTTCATCATTGCAGCATGACCCAACCCAAATTTTCGCAAAAACCCAGCTTTTCATGTTTGCTAGTATGTCAGTCAGGTATATCACAGTCCATCCGGCATCCGTACAATCAATCCCATACCAGTCCCATCAATCCCATACCAGTCCAATCAATCCTGCACAAGTCCAATCAATCCTGCACCAGTCCAATCAATCCTGCACAAGCCCAATCAATCCAGCACCAGTCCAATCAATCCAGCACCAGTCAAATCAATCCTGCACAAGTCCAAATAATCCAGCACCAGTCCAATCAATCCAGCACCATGGCATTTTATTCCACACTACTTAGTTCAAACAAAAGCCAAGCAAATCACTTCCCAAGGGCTGCGCCATTTAAAATTGCAACTTTCGGATCGTTTAGAAAACGCCATCGAAAAAAAAAAACATTCATACGAAGCGGAAGATTGGCGACCGATGAATCTAATACTTACCAGGTCTAAAGATTCAAAGTCCCAAAGTACCAAAGTTTTTCTCCCAGAAAGTACACGAGACCATGAAAAATGATCTTGATTAATAAAATAACCCGAATCCAGGCAAATACTTGCATACGTTATTGTTATGTGCACGATTCTAAATTAAAGCATTAGCAAAACAAAGGTCAACGACGTAACGGCAGAACGCTAGTTTGCATAATTCACAATTTGATGACAACAGCAGTGGCTGAAAGTCATCCTGGGAACGCTGAACTCCGAAATCACGATGGCAGATCGTCTACACGTCTGCCGCAGAACAACATAAGTAAAGAATCCTGTCTTGAAAACACGACCCAACGTAGGTCTTCCTCAAGCTTAACACACAAAAAGCTCTTACCTTTGTACTCCTTAATCGAAAAGCCTTCTTTACAACCGTAAAATTCCGCGCGAAGACATTTCGGATTCGAGTCATACACCAGTTGAATCCTTAGTTCTTGCGTAAGTATAGGCGGATCCAACAGAATGAACTCGAATTGATCCCGACGTTTATTATTTACTGATATAAACTATTAAAAAAAGACAATAAGTAAACAATACTGATTTATACAGAGCGGTAAAAGGACGATGTATATGTTGGGGACAAAAGAGAAACTCCACAAATCTCTAGCATACACAAAGGAAACCAGGATCTCAATCCATTACCATAAGCACTTTCCATGCTCACAGAGCTCCGCCTAACTGCATATTTAAACAAAATGCAAAAAATGTGTGCAAAACGTACGTCTGCATCATTTTTATTCATGTACTTGTACCATGTTCCTGACAACATATATGACAGCCTGATGCGATCGCCATAGCTATGATCACTGTTCGGCGACCCTTGAACCGCAAGCGCCGAGATCATTTTGCGTTGACCAAAATCTATAACCATGGAAAAACGTTCATCCCATGAACCACCAGATCCACTTCCTGCCCCTTGAAAACACCAAGCTTTGTCTCCGTTCAAGCGAGCATATTTGGCCTCGCCAATGACGGAGTAACCACTATCTCGTATGCTTCCGTCTTTGATTTCACCATTTTCCATCCCAAGAGGAACCCCACATTCTAAAAATTACAGCAAATATTTAAACCTTAACAAGTATCAACACCTGCATGTCCAGGACAAAACAAAATCACAGCAGGATGGATGCTAAATAATATAGTACATGCAAGCATTAGAGTCTACTCGAACACACACCAAAAGAGAAGAGACGATATCCTGGTTGAGATGATAATTAATCATACTCCTAACATTGGACGGGATTACATTCACAGTTGCTAAGTTAATAGCTGAGTTTGCAAACATTTGCGATAACGCGGGCTATTATCAAGTCAAGTCATTCTGAGTGATACTGAGCCGAAAAGTGAAGAACCTAGTACTTAAAGAAATGTAGGAAAATGCAGGGTATAAATGATGTCTGAGAAAGACTATTGCTCCTGTGAAAGAACTACAACTATAATAGATATACTTTCTTTAAGGCTTATGGCTCTCTCAGTGCCGTGGGCCTGCTATGGAGATTTTCGCCTAAGCACTAAGGCATACATATACATATAATCCCTTAACATATTCCAAGGTCCACAAGAAAAAAACAGGAACGTATCTTAGCTTAAAAGACGAATGCAACTTCAGCTGTCAGCCAAGCTCTTACTAGACATGGCATACATTTAAACAGTAAAGCACAAGCAAAAGCTGCGCAGAACAAAATGTGACAACGTTAACAACGACTTCTCGCATGCAAAATTCCTTACCGGGATCAATCGGCTGAACCAGTGCATTAGCGCCGCTTAGTAAGGACAACACCATTATTGCCAAGCAAATCATTTTTAACAAGCATCAAGCACCTGCAAAGGAATAAGCAGAAACAAATAAAAGGAAAAAAATCAAATTACTCATACAGCCAAAAAAAAAAAGGAATAAAAAACACACAAGTAAAACAAACGATTTGGGACAGAGGATCAGGCATGTATTGGATTTTGGTCTTAATTGGGTGCTGGGGGTGGGGTGGTGGCGAGACCGAAGGAGAGAGAATAAAGGAGATAGGAAGACAGAATGGAGAATACTGTAAGTGATGAGACTAGGCACCATAACTTCCGCACGTTGTGATAATGCTCAACTCTAGCTTAAAACCGGCATAAGTCATGGTGTATGCATCCATCAAACAACAGAGGGGATCACTTTCTCGGTGCACTAATCGTTCCAAATCAAAATCATACATGATTCTAATACAAATCCACTTACAGCCTCTATCACCGTAAGAGAAATCTTAAATGCTATATCTCAACTACATTTAACTGTATGCTCCGCATTTATATTTTACATTATCATACATTGTGTTTTGAAGATAAACAGCCTTATTAGCCTAACTTAACAACCAGCACAATTTCACAAGCATAATATGACCTTAACTTTCCTGCGTCATGTTACATAAACAAAAGCTACATACCACCAACAACAGGCTTTTGCAAGGCTTAGCTGATTCAAAAAATTGCAGATTCCAGTCCAGTTAATGGTCAGATTGACCCGCCAAGGAAAAGGCATATGCATTTGCGCAATCATTTATTCATGTGACATTTGCCCTCTCAAATTCCATAAAATTTCATCAGTGCACTCTCATAAAACTCTGACACACATACCAAGAGAATTCATTGGAATAACTAACACACTAATAATACAGTACGAAAACAACAAAACACCTAAACACGACTTGAGCAATTCATGGCCATGCACTTTCAAAATCCTGGGACCCAAACCATCAATCAAATCAAAGAAGAAAATATCGCTGCAAGTGACACTAGCAAGCACAATTTGAGCTGATGAAAAAAATAATAAGAAGTCAAAATTAGATCAAGTCACGGCTACAGTACTTGGATTACAGGACTTTCACACATGTATTAAATAAATATCCAGCAAACAAACAATGTCAGTAAAGCGGCTCCCGACAAGGGCACGAGGGCCAAAAAGGCTATGGCAGGGTTCTTCTCAACCTTCAGTGAAACTTTAAAGATTTTTATAGATGAACAATAATTCCATTAAGTGTCCATTAACATTTCTAAGAAATTTTCACAAGCATGTTCTTTATTAGTTGCTCCCTTTCACACAAGAAATATATAGAATTCAGATGTAAAGATGATGTTTTATCTTAGACTAGCTATGTTACACTTGATTAAAGGAATGCTTGATTTACCAAAGAGTTTAAAGTTCGTAGTTTCCTAGTTTTACTTAGGTATTAGGATCCTTCCTCGCACATGCATCAAATGATAATATTCCAAACTTGAGGCCCACGAATTGAAGTCTAATATCAACAGCCAGCAATGCTATCATAGACGATAAAAAGACCAGATCAATTGCTGATAACATGCTTAAGAGAATCATGTAAAACGCACTCTCAGTGATGAAACATAATCCACATCCACAATGGGATCTCATAAAGTGCCATGACACAATGCATACAACAATAAATACAGCATCAGATGCTCATTTTCTACAGTCTGTAGGTATGGGTGTGCAAATGTTCCATTGGTTTATGCTTGCTAAACCAGAATCCATTCTTACCTAGCATTTTTCTACAAAACATGAAACCTTATGGCACAATGTCAACTTGAAACAACAGGTTCTTCACATTTGGCTTCTACCACAATTTTTTTAAACTCCTAATACACTGAATGCAAGAGTAGAATGGTGTTTAGAAAATAACCAGATCATCTTCAGGAACACCGAACCACAACAACACAAATCTGCATCAAAGCCAACATGATTCTAAATCTTCAATAATAGAACTTTTAATTCACACAGCTTAAGTCCCAGAAAATTGATTATATGCTTAACATATAAGGCACAATAACAGCTGTCTATGGAAATATTTGAAAAAATAGGATACCCAAGCACACACACACACACACATACACAACTTCAAACAGTGATAGCTCATACCCATAGCTTATAGATCATAACAAAGCACCAGCCAAGCCATGGAGTCATAGCCAATCTAGTGGAGCTGAGGCCAGACAACAACCATCAATTAACAAAATATTGAGTTCAGATGCAGGCTTCCAAACAACTACTTACTTTTTTTGCAGAACTTACAATAATGTTGGAGTTAGGATCATATGATAAAAAACTTAAAAAACAAAATATGCTACCTACAATGACGTCAAAAGTATACTAGCTACAGCCCTCCAACTATTGCATTATATAATTAACAACAACATATAATGAGATAATATTTTATATATATAAATATACATATATATATAAAAAATATATATATATATATATATATATATATATATATATATATACATATATATATATATGGACAGCTTTGGTCAGCGCTAACTCAATCATGTGCTTTTTGTTCAGCTTGCTGAGTAACGCAAGTATACATGATAGCTGCAGGAAGATTGTGAGTTTTTAAAAGTTAAGAAGGAAAAATATGAAATTTCCCATGAATGCAAGTTTCAAAAAAGTAAAATCCAGCTTAATTGCGGGTTTATAATTACAAAGATTGCTGATGTCTGCTTTGATTTACTTTGCCTACCAAAACTTTGCCAGTCACATATATATATATAAACTTTGTATACCGGTTCTTTAATTTTAAAAAGGTAGCTGTGTTTAGACGCCAATGATTAAAACATTTGCCAGAAGACATTGATGAAACCATAACATGGGCACGTCTAGCAGTTGTCAAATAACAAGTTAATTGGTATCCTTGCATTCATCAACTAACAAACCATGGCAAAAAGGATGATAAACTTTTAGAAGAAAATCTACTCCATAGTACTCTTTAAACCTGGGCCTTGCGTGTAATCTAAACGAGTTAGCATCTTTACAACAGGCTTGATATGTTAGGACAACTTGCATGCATAGCATTCAAGGCAAGACAGCAATGGAAAGTCCGACTTTGAGATCTAGACCACAGTAGCACAAATCAGGTTTCAAATTACATTTCATGTTTACAATAATGACTTAAATATAAATGCCGTAGTACCAATTGCAACCAAAATTGTTTTGCACAAAAACAAGAAGGGGGATGTTACTTGCAAACAGTTCAAAATCACTTAGCCTTTCCTTTTGCATCTATATATATATATATATATATATGCATACATACAAACACACATTACATACATACATACACACATAAATACATACATACATACATACATACATACATACATACATACATACATACATACATACATACATACATACATA
>QQSS02167062.1:2647-15388 GCA_003687565.2 Craspedacusta sowerbii | reverse complement strand
ATATATATATATATATATATATATATATACATACAAAGAGAGAGAGAGAGAGAGAGAGAGAGAGAGAGAGAGATAGCGAGAGGGTGCTTGATGTGAGTGTTTATGATCAAGAGAAGTGGGAGTTGATTTTTTTTTCCTGCCGCAATGTTTTGTGCCGGCCTTACCGTACTCCCGTTTTGTAGTGTTCGCGCTCGCGTCGGTTCGTTACATTCCTTAAGTATTCTCTCCTTGCTGTTTCCGCAAGTTCAAAATATCGAATTTATTGAGTAACACAAAGGCCACGTGCTGTATTTGCCTGCTTACGGAAGTTCTTTCTTCTTGACTTGCCTCTCTGTGGTGCTCCCTGCTAACACGTTTGTTCTCGTATCCCTGTGGTACTACCTGCTAACACGTTTGTTCTTGTATCCCTGCGGTACTCCCTGCTAACACGCTTGTTCTTGTATCCCTGTGGTACTCCCTGCTAACTTATTTGTTCTCGAATCCCTGTGGTACTCCCTGCTAACGCGTTTCTTCTCGTATCTAGGCTGTCGCAAAGGCGCACGTCGAGGCTGTCATGATTCTGGGAGAGCCTTTTGCCGTCGATGCTCCGTTCGACTTTGCCACTCAAGGCATCACTGGGCAGATTCAAAACATGATCCCGGAAATGCTCAACCGTCTCACCCCACCTCCCGAGGAGAGCTACTCGCTGCATCGCAAGATGTCCGGGGCCTTCCTGTTGTGCACCAAGTTAAGGGCGAAAATTAACTGCCGTCCTATGTTTGACAAAGTCTGGAACGAGTATAAGTTTGACTGACCTGACTTTGTCTTCATTGAAATTTTCTGTTTAAAATTTTTTATGTGAAGTCGCTCCTTTTCTGACACAAGACTAAAATGCCGTCAGCCGAGCATGAGGTCTGTGTTCGCGAGTTGACTCTTCGTACAAAAGACCCTTGTCTTCATGGGAAGGTATGATTGCTGGATCTTCGGTTGCCTTGACAAGGCTAAATGCGCCCTCTGGTTCTAAGCCGTACCTTAATTTCGTGCTGATGCTGTGCAACAGTGGCGCTTCCTCTGTTGCAAGTGCTCGTTCATTCAGCCCGCCTGTGGCTCCTGTTGCACCAAACACGGCGGTCTTGTAATTGTGGGTTGCTATGGCATTATTCGTCGACATTTTCTCGTATGGTCTAAGTTGTTGCGTTTGTAACGCGCCAGTTGTTCTGGTGAGCTTTCGATAAAAGTAGGATTCGGTGGCGATCTTGAAGCAAGTGAAACTTGTCGGCGAAGACGCCAATGGAATATACCATTTTGTTCATTTTATTTTTAGCAGTTACTGCTACGGTTGTCTTGTTGTGGCTGGCAGGTCTTTCTGGTCTTGTATAGTTGCAGAGCGCGGTGATTTGTTAAATTTTGCTTAAATTTATTAACTGCCACGGAGGCAAAAAAAAAAAGCGGACCATTAAAATGTTCTTGATCGCTTTGCGCGTAGCTCTGGATACCTGCGAAATATAGGCCTAATGGGTAAGGTAAAATCTGCGTTCGTTCTTGGCCCGAAACTTTCGAGTAATAAAAACATGCATACATACAGACAGACATGCAAACATACATGAACACGTTCTCGTGAATCATTGTTTTGAGTTTTTTGCCAAACCACGTTCTGTACATGTAAACAAAAATACAAAGCTGTTCTTGCTCCCAGCATACGTGACGTATCCGCTCGCATTCGTTTGCGTCACAGCGTGCAATTCAGGATCAACTTTAAATTATTCCGCACTTTTTCTGTCTTCGAGTACTTCAAAGCATGATTTTTTACTTCCCTCCGTCTTAATGGAGAAGGCTCATCCCTGCTTAGTTCTGCACTAAATATGTGTAATTGCCATTTCAGAGTTTGCACAAAAGCGAAGCCAGCACAATGCGCCTCTTTCAAATAATATGTATGTGGGTTAGCTTGACAGACAAATCAGCGACAAGCAGCGCCAAACTTTTATGGCGCAAGTTATTTTGTGTCAGGCAATTCAGCGCGGTCCTGCCGAGCTTAAGGCACATACCAGCGCTATTTTTCGTTCAAGCGTTCTAACGCAACTTCTGCAGCATCGAAGCACTTCAGCGCGACAGAATGCAGAGCGACAAGCTCGTTAACGATGCTAAGCACCTTGACGATCGAGGAAAGGTCTGTATTCTAGTGAACCCGACCAAATCTCCATGTACATTTAGAGATCGTTTAATTAAGGAGCTCGTAAACAAAAAGTCGGTACGATATTTTTTTAGAGAAAATTGACTTTCTTTATCACATAGACTCGCACATAGTACCAAATCGAAGGTGATACCCACATCTACAATGTTTGCGATACGAAGTCATTGAACCTGAAATAGGAACAGGATTTTGCTGCCAGTATCTGGATGAATTTCCCTAGCCAGCAATCGTGTTAGATTCCTCAGCGATCAGAGCTAGCTGGACGCTGTTATGATGCTGCTCGCATAGCATTATTCTAAGATTTGATGGCGTTGATATCCGCTTATGATAATCCTCCGTTGCCCAGGTGGGCACGGAATGCTGACTTGAACCACTGGCCGCCTCAACGAAGACATTGAACAATGGCCAATCATTCCGTTAGCCTCACGCCCCGCACTGATTGTGCTTCAGAGCAGTTGGGCATTTCATTGGTCGTGTAGATGACAATTATGGCATAATTAAAAACCTGAAAATAATGGGAACGTGTCTGCTTGGGCCTCACCTAATCATTCAAGGCGATTAAAATTTACAATCTGGCATTGACGGGCATCGCTCTGAATATTCCTGTGTGATAGAACGTCGTTCTGCGCGAGCCTTAGTTCTTACTTGTATTTGAGAAGATTAGATTTTGTTAATGGTGCACCAGTGATGTCATACACCTGCAGTTGAATTTATGGATTAGTTGCAACTTCTGTTTGGAAGGGTTCGTCACCCGTAATCGTTCTCCATCACTCAGACTCCTGAAAAGTTTCTTCGAAAGACCTCTTCGCATAGCGGTTCTTAAATATGGCGCTAGCTTCGCTGCATGGAAGTCGATCATGGATATTAAGCATATTTGTCACAGACCTTGGAATGCAGAAGAGTATCGAGGTGAATGGACAGACGCATGTGGGGCAAGTCATGCTGGATCTTGTTGACAAACTTGGTAAGAAAAATCGGCGCCGTGCATCGAATTTTTCCCTTAATGATTTTTAGTTTCCTGTCAAATCGGCGCACATGCGTCTGCAATTGTATTTTGAGTGCTTTTTCTATTGCATTAAAAAAAATAATGTTTGAGCTGTTTTTATTTCTTTTCTGATTAATACGGGTATTGTAGCTTGTTAACTGGGTCATTCACAGTCAAGTTTTTTTAACCAGCGTTACACGCATGCATACTAATGTTTTGTTATAGTACGCAGATTAACGCTTTGTTATAGTATGCAGATCATCTTTCATATATACATCTTTCCCATAATATAGGCAACCTTGTTTTAAATTTGAGGACATGTTTTGGTAATTATTCACCATGTTTAACTGTATATAAAAACGAGGCCTAAACACATCAATTATTCCAATATTGAACGATTTGGAAGGGCACAGTACACGATAAACATCAGACCAACAGGAGAATATAGCTAACTTCACCATTTGCAAGTTGGCCAAAACTACACTTTTTCATAAGAAGAGAGCTAGTGAGAAGAAAGTCATCAATGAGGGAGTTAGAGGGAGAAATAGATGGAAAGTTGGGAGGATAGAATATAAAGAAAGAAAGATAACGTAACCTGGTTAGCTTGAAGATGGTGTAGACCAATGAACATAACATGGCCTCCTTGTATTGGAACTTGCAAGTTTGCAATCCCTGTCCTGCAATTGTTTCCACACATGTGGAAGCTAGTGAGAAGAAAGTCATCAATGAGGGAGTTAGAAGGACAAATAAATGGGAAGTTGGGAGGATAGAATATAAAGAAAGAAAGATAACATAAGCTGGTTAGCTTAAAGATGGCATTGACCAATGAACATAACATGGCCTCCATGTATTGGAACTTGCAAGTTTGCAATCCCTGTCCTGCAATTGTTTCCACACGTTTTTTTTTCTGGAAATTGTTACAAGCTTTGTATTTCTTTCAACATTTGCATGGCCTCTATACGCAATTATCTAATCTATGCAAATCGCTTAACACAGTCCTAGTCTAAACTTCCAAGCGCTCTTTTTCTGTGATTGGCTTTGGTCAACCCTCAAACCTTTATAGCCAGCTTTGAATGGTTTGCTTGTATTAGCTGCAATCTTCACCAAATTTACTTGACTGCCAATATTATTGTGGCAGCGCCTGTGGATTCAACTATAAGACTTCTGTTTGAGCTACAGGCTGAAATTGCTTAGATGGATATCATGTGCTTAGGGTTGCTAGGTCATGCCTCTTTAACTGATACCATTTCAAACCAAGATGTGTCATCAGATGCTTTAAATGTCTTTTCTTTGAACCAAGTTTCACATTTATTTATGTTGCAGATTGACGTTTATTGAGTTAGGGTTTGGTTTTCTACTTTTTAGATATAACAAGTGATTGGTCGGACCATGGTGTATGGTGGCCAGACAGGAAGCAGTGGCTCTTAAAGCCACGAGTTACTCTTGCTACCGTTGGATTAGTTGGAGACTGCCAGCTTCACTTTACACCAATGCACAAGTTAGTGCGTCTTCAGATGCCTGATCTGCAATACTTGGACATGCGAGTCAACTTTGCAGCAAATGTATTTAATGCCGTAAAAGAGATTTGTGTAGAATTAGGTATCAGGCATCCAGAAGAATTGTCATTATTAAAGCCGCTGGAGAGGAGCACTAAAAAAGCCATCAAGAAAAAAAAGTCAGATGCTGGAACAGGCTCTGCAGGCTCCGATGATGCAGCTTCGCAAGGTAGCATTGGTAATGGATCTCTTGGCAAGGGCGGAAGGATGCCTCCTAGCTCGCCTGCTAGTGCTGGTACACGCTCAGACTTCTCCTTTTCAGGAAGTGATTCACTGAATCCATATGCAACTGCTCTTTCCCCTATGCTAACACAC
This sequence comes from Craspedacusta sowerbii, assembly GCA_003687565.2. Lineage (NCBI taxonomy): Eukaryota > Metazoa > Cnidaria > Hydrozoa > Limnomedusae > Olindiidae > Craspedacusta > Craspedacusta sowerbii. Next base: position 10,362 of record QQSS02167062.1, on the reverse strand, counting down.
AGCCCCCAGCAAGTCAGTGCTGAGGCCATGGAGGTTGTTCAGAAAGGAAAATCACTTACAGAACGATCAGTTATTAACAAAGGGTATGGCAGGTTTTTATTCACGCGGCCTTGTATGTTGTAAACATAGTTAGAGCAGTGTATGGGGCAAATTTCTTTGTACATAAACTCTTGTTTGTAGACTAAGCGCTCAACACATGGTATTTACCTCAGTTTGTACTGCACAGCTTCGCTTTCTTTAGGCATCACTTTTGTATATTATGTTTGCTTCTAGTTTTGCGTTCATTCTGGTGGATTTTGGGTGTGTGGTTTCATTGGTTCAATGTATTTCTCTTTGGGCAGGTGGCTTTTTTCAAGTGAATCATTAATGGCCCAGGTTTGTAGTAAATACTTGTTCGGACTGATTAGTTGCTCACTGCTGTTTAGACTCTGCTTAGTGATGCCGTTGCAATTGTGTTCTGTTATGCATATCCATAACCCAAAACACGTGCATGCACATGCACACACACACACACACAAACAAACAAACAAACAAACAAACAAACAAACAAACAAACAAACAAACAAACACTGAACATGTGTGTGTTTTTAGCATGTGTTTGTGCCTGTGTGCATGTGTGTATGTATGTATGTATGTATGTATGTTTGTATGTATGTATGTATGTTTGTATGTATGTATATGTATGTATGTATGTATGTATTTATGTATCTATTTATGTATGTATGTACGTATATATGCGTGCGTGTATGCATGTTTGTATGTTTGGTTGTATGTGATAATGTATATATTTATGTATTTACTAGATATACTTCTAGTTTATTTTTATTTTGTTAAATGCAAAGGAGTGAACATCATGATATTTGAGGTTGATCATATCATAGTCACTTATTGGGTGCAGGTCACAAGTGATTTTTTAGAAATGGATGTGGTCAATGTGGTGCCCTTATCTTCATATTTTCTGTGCATTTGTAGCAAAATAAGCTAGCAATGATATTTTTCTTGTCATAAGTTAAAATGTGCAGTAATTGTTATTTGCTATGAATTTCAGGAAGTCAAGGAATTAGATACTTTAATTCTGCGGTTCAAGTATTTCAACTTCTTCGACATAAATCCTAAGGTAAGTGAAGAGTTAATTGTATGAGACTTCCAAATTGCATAACTAATTCACTTTGGGACGGCTAAAGTGGAAACTCTACTTGTCTACGATAGCACAAAACTTGGCCTTTTTCCGTGACTTATAAATAGGTATAAATTCTAAAAAAAATTGTAATTTTACTTTTTAAGTCATTTAGTGCGTCAATTATTTGCTTACATTTGGCTCTGCCTCCACTTAAGGTTAGATAACCAAATTTAATTACAGAGAAGTATGTGTTAAAGGAAAGGCAATTGGCATTAAAGTTACCCTAGAGAATTAATGCCTAATTTTGTTCTGTTTGGCTTGTAATTAGATCTTCGTCTAGGCCTTGATTTTCCTTCAGTTCATTTATTTGACCTATAACGACACTTTTGTGCGTGCTAGGTTGATGAAGTGCGCATCAACCAGCTCTATGAACAGGCAAGATGGCAGATCTTGTCAGATGAGCTTGACTGCACTGAGGAGGAAGCCATAACATTTGCCGCATTGATGTTTCAAGTTCGGTTGGCTGCCCAGAGCCCGCAGAGTTCAAGCAAAGGTGGAGACGTGGACGACATTGACTCGGCTTTGAACGACCTTCAGGTGAGTGATAATCAATAGGCTACCAATTGCACTTTTTGTATTGGTGCAAGTCGGAGTTTGCTTTGTGATCTTAGATTTATTGCGTTTCTCTTGAACGGGTACTGCTTTTAGTTATTTATTTATTTTTTTTTTTTGCAAGCCTGTGTCCTCTTATTATCCCATGCGCCTTCATTGTTCTTTGTGGACTACGTGTTTTGAGACCTACCTTTCTTACCTACCGCAGATGTCGCTGGAAGGGACGACTGCTCGACCAGAGGTAAAGCCGGCGGCCAGACCGGTAAGAGTTAATTTTACTTATTCGTAAATAGGCTCATCCTTAATTTTGATGTTGTTGCGCAGATTGCTCCTCCTGCAATGCTAGCGGCCTTTCAACCTTTTTATTTATTTATTTATTTATTTATTTTTTTTTTCAGATTCATTTAGAATATTTTTAGCGTAAGTATCCGACCGGAATAACAGTATATGCGTACTTTTTTCCCTTCCGACATTGTACATTCATCTAGCTTATGTTAACCCATCTGTGTTTAGTCACTCACTCACATCCCTGAGATGAAGGATACCCTCGCTATAGTCCGGTGAGTGCTTCTTTATCTGGTTATGCTCCTTGCTGTCGTTCGCTTGACTTAGCCTGCTAGCCTCGACGGACTTGTGTTTATTTTTGCTCTGCGGTAACAGTTGTTGTGGCCCCTTTCTCGTGTCACGTACTATGTTGTACTGTTAGAAGTTGTAGATTCTTTATGAGAAGTATATGATCTCCTTTAATGACCACGAAAGGCCATTTACAAAGACTTTCGTTGCTATTCTTTCCGATGTCGTAAATGGAGACGCGATCATGTATTTTAAGAGTTGCATATGATGACGCTGCGTCTCTTTATAGATCCAAGAAACTGGGCATAAAAAGTCAAAAGCAGTTCTACTTCCAATTTAGAGGTTAGTTGGTGTCAGCTCGATCTCAAATCGTTTTGCTAGGAATTTCATCGCATGGCGACGATTTAGGTCACCCGCAACCCATCGACGCGTCGCTAGGCAGAAGCATTGTATAATAAATTGCTCTTTGGCAGTTCTTGTATTTTGTTCAAGTTCAGTTATATCTGCTTTTGGATCTATTCTTTGTCCCATCCCTAGCGTTAAAAAGTCTTCTTCGGAGAATATCCATGGCTTCTGGGTTACAGCGATTTCCCATCATCAGTCGCAGTAACTGGCCCTTCGTCTTTGCTTGAAGACGTTTACTCCTGTTTTCTTTCCTTGCGCGCTCATTCTTCTCTCTGTGGCTCTCGTTTTCTCTCGCTCGCTCTGTCTCTCAAGTATTGTTGGAGCCTTTAAACGTCCTCCTAGGATTGATCGCCGTAAAGTGGGTGTCGTTCTCAGGCTACTTGCGTCTGGGATTAGTCCTTGTTTAGGCAGAACAATAGTAAGGCGTGCAGCACCGAAGTGAGGTTCGAGTTCCTAAGTGTAAGTCCCTTTGCCAAGTTGCGGGGGCGTGGTTCCGTTTCGCACGCTCCGTTGCGGGGACGGCTGTACACACAACGATCCATAGCGTGACGTCACGAAAATTATGTTCTGCAAACTACACGCATGAAACTCCATTAATCCCGTAAGTAATATCTTTTAGACGGCTGTACACAACTGATCCTTGATCCGAAACTCAGCACACAGGCGGAAGTACCTGCAACCTTATAGCAATCAACTACTTCAAAGCTATTAACTAAGAGATCATTGGAGTTTCATGCGTGTAGTTTGCAGACCATAATTTTCGTGACGTAACGCCATGGATCGTTGTGTGTGCAGCCGTCCCCCTCCGTTGCATAGGCGTCGAGGGAATTCTGATGCCCAGTCGGTTGGTCGGGGAAAGCGCGGTAAAAATGCCGGATTATCATTCTGGGTTTGCCTTGTTCTTTGCTTTTTTTAGTATTATTTTGTTATTATGTTTTTATATTTATTTGGGTGAAGCTAAAACGTTTGTATTTAACAATTTATTTTCTACGGAAGCTAAATGGCTTTTTAAAACGAACTTTTCTTCTTGTGAAAACGCATTCAGATACGCACATATCGTACTTCAAGGGTGTCGCTGAGTCGATGGGTGCGCCTCTCCAGAAATTCAATCTGAAAGGTAAGCTGCCTCCTGTTGCCCTTGGTGATGGCCACTTGCTCTGTATACTTGTGCCAACTACTTGAAAAAGCGATCTTTATTGAAATAGGTAGAAGTCTAGGAAATCATTATTTGTGGTTGTTCATATAAACATCCTAAAATGAAGATAAAGGATTTTATGGATAACTTCTTGCTACAAGCCCTTAGCCTTTTGCGCAAAGGAGGAAAGATTTATAAATATCTTGGAGGATTATAATATAAATCTTCTAGGATCCCTCCTATTGTACTTGGTGATGACCACTTGTTCTGTATGCTGGTACAAATTGCTTGAGTCTTAAAACCAGTGTAACTGGGTTAGTGTCGAGTGCCCTTACCTGTCGCTCGTAGGTTGCGAAGTGACTCCTGAAGTGACTGTCGCTAAGGACAAGTACAACATCAAGCTGCGCATACCCGGGGCTGACATAACTGATATTGAACTGGGGTGCACCAGTAAAGATCAGTACATCCGCTGGATGGCTGCTTGTCGCCTCGCGTCGAAAGGGAAGACCATGGCGGACCCGTCCTACGAAGTCGAAATGGCCGGAGCGAAGACCTTCATCAGTATGCAGGGTGACGTCGGTCGCGACGATACAGATTTTGCGGGTGTTGATGGGGTGAGTCTTCTTACCCATACCTTTAAGTGGATTTTAATCTACTACGGGATTCTTTGGCTGTAGAGGCGAGCATCTGTTTCCCAATCGGTAGGGGAGGGTGCCTTGTCTGGTCGCCTAGGGCGTGTCCCCTTGGGTTGCTTTAAAAATCGCCAACAGACTTTCCATGGCTGCGCACGTGCTTTCCTCGCTCATTCCGATGCTTGTATCGCTCATTCCGGTTTATTGGCATTTCGTTGCGCTGTCTCTCCTACCCCATTTCCGTTACTTGGCTCGAGACAACCACTGCCATGTTTTACCGTCATGTTTTTTTTTTTAATTACATTATCGTTTTGAAATATTAGTGTTGTTGATTCAGTCTTTGCAGCCGGAAGACTTGGTCCCATCGCGTCTGCTCAACAAATACAAGCCGAAACAGGTATGTGACTTTGGCGTGGTGTGCGTTATTCTCCGTCAAGCTACAAGCTTTTCGTTAGTGAAGAGCGTGCTGTTTGTTCTGCCTTCCCAAAGTCCCGTTCTTGTATCAATCCGCGTAATGCTGGCTTTCTTCGGTGGTTCATCGATGCGGATTGGTTTTGATGTCTGCTGCTTGCCTATCGTTCAGATTTCTGCTCGAATTCTTGAAGCCCACTCGGGCTTCACAAAGTTCTCGCTACAAGAAGCGAAGCTGAACTTCATCCGGCAATGGCAGGCTTTGCCTGACTTCGGCTTGACCACGTTTAATGTCAAGTTCGCCACGTCGAAGAAGAAGAGTGTGAGTATATACGAATCCTTGAAGTGTGCGCCACCTAATCGTTTCATCGCAAATGAGGCATTCCACTCTAACCTTTAGCACTGCCCTGTACATGAAACTAATCGTGGGATGTCTGTTGATTTTAGTGGTGATCGTGTATGAATGGCAATCGTGCTGGGGCTGGCCTATCTGTTTCAACGTTCCCCGCATTGCCTGTCGTAGGTGTACCTAGCTACTTATATATATATATATATATATATATATATATGTATGTGTGTGTGTGTGTATTTTGTAATATTTTTGTATCTGTCGAAGCAATTCAAAAAAAAAAAGGAGGAGCGCGTCTTTTCAATTCGTCTTTCTGGTCATATCCGGGAGTAGGAAACGTTCGTGGTCTGTTGTCTTAGGAAATCGTTGGCATAGCCTTCAACCGCGTGGTGAGAATGGATGCTACATCCCGCGAAGTGGCGAAGCAATGGCGATACAGCACCATGAAGGCTTGGAACGTCAACTGGGAGACGCGGGAGATGATGATCTCCAGCGAGGGCGAGACGATCAACTTCTCGTGCGTCGACTGTGACGTGCGCGTCGTGCACGAGTTCATCGGTGGCTACATCTTCCTGTCGATGCGCAAGGACGTGAACACGCAACCGGATGACGAGATGTTCTACAAACTCACGGCCAGTGGCTGGTATTAGCCGTCGTTGGGGTGGCCACGTCACCGATCCAAAACAGACCCGTTTTAAAATATTTTCTTTTGGTTTCTTCGTATGTTGTTATTTTGTTTTGTTTCTTAACCTGATCTGGCATTTCTGACTTGTGCCTTGTTCTGCCGTGAGTATTAGCTGTTGGATACCTTCTGCTAAAGAATTACTGTCGTGTCTTTGCAGTGTTTAATGACAGTGTTTATTTTTTTTTTCTTTTTTTTTTCTGGCGATTATCCTGTTGTTTTCAGTACCACATAATGCATTTATTGAACCCGGCTCATCGCTAAGTCACTCGTTACTACAAGAATAGTACAAGAAATAATTGTTAATGCTTTGCTTATCACAGCTGTAATTGTTCTTTATTCTTCTTGTTTTCTAACTTGTATAATTGTGATGGGACGCATTTGCTTATTGAGTCTTTCATTTTGCAGTGGTGAGCGTGGTTATACTCGGTTTATTGTAATGTGGCTTTCTTGTTTACGGTGGCTGCAAACGGCCAGGTTTCTTTCTGCCGCTTTCAAGTCGAAATCCTGTCGGTAGATGCCAGGACGAGACTTTTTGGTCAAATTTATGAATGTCGATATGCATGCGATATCTGCGCTTGCAATATTTTCTTGTCAGATGTTTTGGAAATTAGATCTAGCGTCTGCGTTACCGGTTTTTCTTCGTTTTCTGTGGGTGGTGGCCTTTTGTAGCCGACGGGACGATATATAGAGGGAGAGTCCGTTTTTTCTTTTTAAATTTGGTAATGCCCTGACTCTGCTGACATGTTGAATGGCAGGGAGTTAGTGTTTTAGTTTTTATACATAAGCAAGTGCGGACCTCTGTGTGAATCTCGGAAGTTTTCCTTCTGGTAGTTGCAAGCTGTTGAATGATGCTTATTTGTTCGTTCGTGGACGAGTGACCAGGAGTTTGTGGTAAGGGTCTTTGTCAAGACAATCTGGCGTGTGGCTCGGTTTCATTGGGCTCGAGTTTCTGACAAGCAAATTGACTGTCAGGCACCTTCGAAAACGTAGTGTTGAAATGCTTCGCGTAGCAGATTAGTTGTTTATCCTTCTCGATGCAGTTGATTTGTTAGCTACGTGGTTCTAACCTAAAGAGCGCTCAGAATTCTTTTTTTACAAGAGCGCCTATGCATTTTTTAATTCACGGTTTTTTTTGTTTACCCTCGAAGATTACGCGATGGCTTATAATCAATGTGTAGCTAGCAAACGTGTTTGTTTGTTTTTTGTTTGTTTTTTTTTTGTTGTTTTTTCATTGTTATTAGAGTGTACTGTATGGCGTATTTTCAACTTGAGTGTTTAATATTGCGGTTATGGATTTTCGTAGATCGGAACAGTTGTCGTGGTCGTACTGCAGAAAGAAGTCTCTGTCTCATTTTTGTGGTATTTTTTTTTCTTTATTTGAAGGACTATTATACCTTAATACATGCAAAACCTGTTTTGAAGGAGGTTAAGCTGTTTTGTGTCTCATCGATCATCGGTAGAGCTCGAGACTGCGTCTCGACTAGAAAGTAAATAATCTTTCCATGGCTAGATATCTAAATCTAGTCTATATCCGCGCTTTTAAAACCTGTCCTCTATATCTATACGTTTTGGTCAAATCTGTTACGTAAGCCATTGATGAATCGATGCGATTTCCTAAATTTCTCTCCAATGATCGTCATAGGTAGCCGAGCTGCAATTATTATTAATACTATGCTCTTTTTTTAGGGGGGGGGGGGGGGGGGGTGTATCAGGCACGGCCGCGCCTGCTACTTTTTTTCTAGGGAATAATTACACACACCGGCTTTTTCTTTTAAAAGGGATACGCAAAACCA
>QQSS02166951.1:0-15389 GCA_003687565.2 Craspedacusta sowerbii | reverse complement strand
CGGAAGCGAGCGGAAACAAACGGAACGGTAAAACCAACGGAACGGTCGAGCCCGAAAAAAAAAACCGCCCAACCTTACAGTATAGCACGCACACGTAGTGATTTTATTTCTTTTGTGAACATTGAATACCACTTAAGAGTAAAAGCCGTACTTGATGCCAGAAATTTTCAACAGGGTATTGGGCCGATATACTTCATAAACATACTTCAATTATCTTAATTGAAGGCAAAGATACTTGAGTGGGTATGTGTTCCGTTAATATCACTTGATTTCTCAATAACAAATGCAAGTAATAAATGCAATTTTCCGCGCTCGTATGGCGCCCTTAACCACTCGGCCATCGCTGCGCTTTGTACAGTGAGGTTTCACGAAATTAGGATAACACGACGGTGCTTATGACACTTCTCGGTGAACTTCGAATGTTATCTATGATCTGGGCATATCGATCGTTCTGGAATCAAACTAATTTTAGTCGCGAATTCAAATATATGCAATCGTTGCCTGAAACCTGGAAGAAGTTATTTGAAGAGTAATTGTCCTACATATTTTCAGCATTCTAATAACCGTACTAGCTTCGAGTAGGATTTGAACCTTCGCGTGAAGATAACATTTCATTTTGAGACACTCGGCCTCTGCACCTCTTAACATGGTAATATATTTCTATCTCATGTCTGATGGAATTAAAGTGTGTCTAATGAACTGGTTAATAAAACTTTTAGACCAATAAAACTCTAGAACGCAATAGTCGTTAATTGCTGGATTAAATTTTCATAGGCCAACTTCTGCACGAAAGTTTCATGAATGTAGGTTGGAATGGAGGTTGCAACATGGAAAAAGATTACCTGTCGACTAGTTGTCATACAAACTTTCAGCGTCAGTGGATTCGAACCTACGCGGGAAGATTCCATTTTATTTCTAGTCAAACTTCTTAACCACTCGGCCATCGCAGCTATTTGTAAAGTAATATGGGTTTGTCAAAATGCCTGTTGTACAGGTCTATACGTATCCAAGAGACGAAAGCTTTTAAAATATATTAGGAATTAAATTCACCATAATAAGCAACGCGTGCATTTAACTTAATCTGTACTAATATTTCTTAAAAGCGGTTTTTTTCACGGTGCTTCTAATGTCCTTTGAGGACCACTTAAGACTAAAAATCGTGCATGATGCCTGAAATTCGCAAGTATTTATCTGGCCGATATACTTCGCAAACATAATTCAATTATCTTAAATAAAGGCAAACATCCTTGACTGGGTATGTGTTCCGTTAATTTCATTTGATTTCTCGATAATAAATGCAAGTAATAAATGCAATTTTCCGAGTTCGTATAGCCGTACTCGCTGCGAGTAGGATTAGAACCTACGCGAGATGATCCCGTTTGATTTCGAGTCATAACCCTTAACCACACGACCATCGCTGTGCATTGCATAGTGAGGTTTCAGGAAATTAGGATGGCGCGACGCTGCTTATGACACTTTTAGGTGAACTTCGAAAATTATCTATTATCTGCGCATATCGTTCGTTCTGGAACCAAAGTAATTTTTGGTGGCGAATTCAAATATACTCAATCGTCGTCTGAAACCTGGAAGAAATTATTTGACGACCAATGGTCCTATATATTTTCAGCATTCTTATAACCGTACTCCCTTCGAGTAGGATTTCAACTTTCGCTGGAAGATAACATTTCATTTTGAGACACTGGGACATAGTAGCTCTTATCATGGTAGTATACTTCTATCTTATTTCTGATGGCACTAACGGGTGTCATATGAACTGGTTTATACAACTTTTAGACCAATAAAATTCTAAAAGTTAATAGTCTTTGAAAGCTGAATTCATCTTTAAAGACAACTACTTCACGAAAGTTTCATGAATGTATGATGCAACGACGATACTCATGATTTCTTCTTCTTTATGATCTTAGCATATCTTTCTTTCTGCAACCAAACAAGCTCTAGTCACAAATGCAAATAAATTACATGGTGGTTCCAACATGGAAAAAGATTACCTGTCTACTAGTTCTCATATAAACTTTTGGCGTTCGCATAGCCGTACTCGCTGCGAGTAGGATTCGAACCTACGCGGGACGATCCCATTTGATTTCAAGTCAAACGCCTTAACCACTCGGCCATCGCAGCTATTTCTAATGTAAAATGTTTTAAATAAAATGCCGGTCGTACTGGTCTACAGTTATTCAAGTGACGAAAACTTTGTATCAGGAGTTTGAACTCACCATAATAGGCAACGCGTGCATTTGACTTGATCTGAACTAATGTTTCTTGTAAGCGGTTTAATTTTACGATGCTTTTAATGTCCTTTGAGTACGACAAAAAGTAAAAACCGTACTTGATGCCAGAAATTCGCAACAGGGTATCTGGCTGATATACTTCACAAACATAATTCAATTATCTTAAGTTAAGGCAAGCATCCTTGACTGGGTATGTGTTCCGCTAATTTCATATGATTTCTCGATTATAAATGCAAGTAATAAATGCAATTTTCCGCGCTCGTGCAGCCGAACTCGCTGCGAGTAGGATTCAAACCTGCGCGAGAAAATCCCAATTTATTTTGTGTCAAACGCCTTATACACTCGGCCATCGCAAATGCTTGTATGCTAATATGTTTCTAGTAAAATGCCTATGGCGATTGTCTAAGCTTATGAAAGTGACGGCCTCATTTAAATCTTAAATTTTCTCAATTTATATTGTAATATATCAATGTACAGCATTTGGACGAATAATGTTCAGCAATACACTCCTCATGACATCTTAAGCAGATCTTTTGTATTGCAATTGACCTGAAGATACCTTTTTTTCTGCATCCAACCTAATTTTTACCAGAAATGCAAGTAAGTTATATTGTGGTCTCAAAAATCGAACTATATAACTTGTCAAGTGTTGGTCTATAATCTTTTGATATCCTTACAGTGCATATACGCAGCATATAGGGTGCGACCCTACGCGGGAAGAAACCATTCGATTTCGAGTCAAACACCTTAACCACTCGGCCATCGCAGCTATTTGTATGGTAATATATTTCTAATAAAATGCCTATGGCGCTTGTCTAAGCTTATGAAAGTGACGGCCTCATTTAAATCTTGAATTGTCTCAATTTATATTGTAATATATCATTGTACAGACTTTGGACGAAAGATGATCAGCAGTACACTCTTCATGACATCTTAAGCAGATCTTTTCTGTTGCGTTTGACCTGAAGATATCTTGACTTCTGCATCCAACCCAATTTTTACCAGAAATGCAAGTAAGTTATATTGAAGTCTCAAAATCGAACTATATAACTTGTCGACTGTTGGTCTTAACTCTTTTGATATCCTTACAGTGCATATACGCAGCAAGTAGGGTGCGAACCTACGTGGGAAGATCCCATTTGATTTCAAGTCAAACCTCTTAACCCCTCGGCCATCGCCGCGCATTGTATAGTGAGGTTTCACGAAATTAGGATTGCACGACAATGCTTATGACACTTTTAGTTGAACTTCGAACCTTATCTATGATCTGCGCATATCGTTCGTTCTGGAACCAAAGTAATTTTTGGTGGCGAATTCAAATATACTCAATCGTCGTCTGAAACCTGGAAGAAATTATTTGACGACCAATGGTCCTACATGTTTTCAGCATTCTTATAACCGTACTCCCTTCGAGTAGGATTTGAATTTTCGCTGGAAGATAACATTTCATTTTGAGAAACTGGGCCATAGCAGCTCTTAACATAGTAGTATGTTTCTATCTTATTTCTGATGGCACTAACGGGTGTCTTATGAACTGGTTTATACAATTTTTAGACCAATAAAACTCTTACACATAATTGTCTTTGATTGATAAATTCATCTTTTAAGACAACTACTTCACGAAAGTTTCATGAATGTAGGATGCAACGACGATACTCATGGTTTCTTCTTCTTTATGATCTTAGCATATCTTTCTTTCTGCAACCAAACAAGGTCTAGTCACAAATGCAAATAAATTACATGGTGGTTCCAACATGGAAAAAGATTACCTGTCTACTAGTTCTCATATAAACTTTTGGCGTTCGCATAGCCGTACTCGCTGCGAGTAGGATTCGAACCTACGCGGGAAGATCCCATTTGATTTCAAGTCAAACGCCTTAACCACTCGGCCATCGCAGCTATTTGTAATGTAATATGTTTTAAATAAAATGCCTGTCGTACTGGTCTATACGTATTCAAGTGACGACAACTTTGTATCAGGAGTTTGAACTCACCATAATAGGCAACGCGTGCATTTGACTTGATCTGTACTAAGGTTTCTTGTAAGCGGTTTAATTTCAGGATGCTTTTAATGTCCTTTGAGTACGACAAAAGTAAAAACCGTACTTGATGCCAGAAATTTGCAACAGGGTATCTGGCTGATATACTTCACAAACATAATTCAATTATCTTAAATGAAGGCAAGCATCCTTGACTAAGTATGTGTTCCGCTAATTTCATATGATTTCTCGATTATAAATGCAAGTAATAAATGCAATTTTCCGCGTTCGTGTAGCCGAACTCGCTGCGAGTAGGATTCAAACCTACGCGGGAAAATCCCAATTTATTTCGAGTCAAACGCCTTAACCACTCGGCCATCGCAAATGCTTTTATGGTAATATGTTTCTAATAAAATGCCTATGGCGCTTGTCTAAGCTTATGAAAGTGACGGCCTCATTTAAATCTTACACTTTCTCAATTTATATTGTAACATATCAATGTACAAAATTTGGACGAAAGAGTTTCAGCATTACACTCCTCATGACATCTCAGGCAGATCTTTTGTATTGCACTTGACCTGAAGATATCTTGTTTTCTGCATCCAACCTAATTTTTACCAGAAATGCAAATAAGTTATATTGTGGTCTCTAATTCGAATTACATAACTTGTCGACTATTGGTCTATGAAGTTTTAGTGCCCTTACAGTGCATATACGCAGCAAGTAGGTTTCGAACCTACGCGGGAAGATCCCATTTGATTTCAATTCAAACACCTTAACTACTCGGCCATCGCTGCACTTTATACACGTATATGTCTCTAATAAAGTGCCTGTTCCGCTGGTCTGTACGTTTTCAAGTGACGACCACTTGAACATTTGGAGTTTCAACTAACAATAAAAAGCAACGCGTGCGTTTGACTTGATCTGTACTAATGTTTCTTTTAAACTGTTTCTATTCTCGATGCTTTTAATGCCCTTTAAGATTTAATATATTAACAACAATGTGTTTTCTCTTCCAATGCAAGTTACATAGGTAATAAACTCCTTAGTCGCAAGGCAGTTGTGACTAACCAGCAACAAAAACATTGACAACAAGAACAACAACATCGAAATTTATTTTTTTCTCCAAAATGGAACTACCACAATAAAAAGCAAGTCCAGAGTGGAGATGGAATAAAATAATGAACAAAGCACGATCGCATTTGTTGAAGAAGGGAGACATCCTCGCTAGCCTCTGACTGATAGGATTGAGGAGTCACCCAACTGAGTTCAAGTATCTATTAATACAATAAGAATTCAAACTCACTTTTTTAAAAATATAACTTTCGCAAACGCTCATAAGTTACCCAGGCGTAAGTCACCGATCAGAGAAACAGGAGCAAAACAAGACGTGATTCAAAGACCTAAAATGAGTCACGGCATTCAACTGCCTACAGAAGAAAAGGTGTTTTATCTATTGAAGAATGCATCCATTCTTCAATGCTGATGTTTTGAATGAAGTGATTGATGTTGCGAGGGACTAGAAGGCAAGGGAATGAATGAACGGAATAACAGCAATGAGCTCATTAGTAGCTCAATACAGATGCCATCTATAAATAAGAGTCAAGAATCAGAATAGGGTCTCAGGCATAGCAATGCTTTCCTACGATCAGAGGATATATTCAAAACCACGGATTATATATAGCACTCAAACCAGAATCACCGTTAAGGACTACGCTTACGGCATCATTGAGGAGTAAGCACTTCACTTGAATATTTGACTTCATCAAATATCAGTAAAATCAATAAAATACACAAGTAACAAGAAAATTGTTACTTGTGTAAATTATTCTAAGAAATAAAGATATCCTCCCTGAAGTATCGGATGCTGACGTAGTGAAATTATTACTTTTCTGAACATCGTTTTAGCGATATTTAGGTGAATCTATACGTCACAAAGCAGGTTGAAGAGTGTTTCACCTCTGTATTTGATACTGTTTCTGCCATAAGTATCAGTCCTAATCGTTGGTAAAGAAAGTTTGGCAGCCTTACTTATGCGCGTCTGAACTGCTGGGGAATAATAAGCGTAAAACTTTCCAAATAACCGTGGCAGCGTCATCCAATGCCAGTCATTCATATAAAGGCACATTTTAAATTTAATTTGAGCAGTTAATTTTAATATTTCAAGGTGTGAAAATGAATTAGATGCAGGATCGCCATAGTAAGAGAAGGTAATTATTCTTATAGCAAGTCGTTGCAAATTAGATATTCTCCTGAGATGTTTGTTGCAAGCAACGCTCCAGGTAAGACAACCATAGACCATATGTGAGTGGAACAAGCTATATTATGAAGGTTTTAATGTGCGCGCATCACTAAAGCATCAAATTTTCGAGAGTATGTCATTGAGTCTTGACAGTTTTTTTGCTAGTTCGAAGAGATGACATGTCCATGACAGACGTGAACCAAGGACAACACCTAGGTATTTCACTTTGTTAGATAAAAATATTCTCTTTTTCATAAAATTTTAAGTTAAAGTTCACACTAGAGCTTTTGTTTTTAGGACGGAATAAGAGTATCTCGGTTTTGGCAGCGTTTAACGATAATCTGCTAGCGCAAAGCCAGTCTTCAATTATAGTGATCTCACAACTCATCGATGATTTCATCTTGTTACGAGATGAATTACTAATGACTATAGCTGTATCATCCGCAAAATGCTGCGCGACTAGATAAGCAACGGTGAAAATCATTTATATATATCAGGAATAATAGGGGACCCAAGATAGACCCTTGCGTGACTCCTGACATTTATAAGCGAAGTATTGGAGATTGCGTCATCAACAGCGACATACTCCTTATGTACTTTGAGATATGATGAGAACCAAGCCAGAACGCCTCTAGCTCAGTATACTTCAACTTTCTGCAGTAAAATTTTATAGTTAACAGTATCAAAGGCTTTTTGCAGATCTAGAGAAAAATCATAATCAAAGTCCCCACGATCCATTATGTCATATACGTGACCAGTAAGGTTAAGTAAAGTGTGCTCAGTCGAGTGTTTCTTGCAGAAGCCGAATTGTAGGTCGTATATTCTGGATATAAACTTCTGGATATAAATGCAAGTCCTGTGAAGCTCCTGTGGAGAATCCAAAAGTCCTGATTTATAACTGTTAGTATCGGACAACCTCAAAAGGGGTTGACACATCGTTGCTGCGTCTAAAACGACTTCGAAGGCTTACCCCAATCAAAAAAGTATCTGTCAGTCTTTGAGTGGAGTCGCTGGTCCAGCCAATGTTCACCTGTCTGAATAAGCAATATTTTATTCAATTTGTGAACCATTAAGGCTCTAGAAAATAATTTTTTGTAGTTAATTGTTGAATTTAATTTGCAAAAAAATCACTTAACGAAAGGTTCAAAAATTTAGGATGCCTCGACGCAACTCATGACTATTTTAGGTGACGTTAGAGTCTTCTCTATGATCTGAGAGTATATTTCTTTCTGCAAACAAACTAACTTCTTGATCTAAAACTAACAATCTTGATCTAAAAATTGGAAGACATTAACTGTTGACTGTTGGTCCCACAAGTTTTCAGGCTCTTTTTACCCCACGCACACAGCGAATAGGTTTCGAACCTACTCGGAAAGATGCCATTTGATGTTACGTCAAGCGCCGTAACCACTCGGCCATTACATCTCTTTCTGCTTTAATATGTTTCTAATAATATCTTCATTTTAATACGCGAGTCTAAACAGCTTCAAATCGCGACGCTATTCTAAGGTTGAGTTTCAATTCACAAAAATAATGCAAACAGAGCCTCAGTGTTGTTCAGTAATAAAGTTTGTTGTGAGCGATATTTTTCACGATGCAGGTTATTTCCTTTGATTTCTATTTGCGAGCGAAAAATGGTTTCTTATACCAGTAATTTGCAATAGGGAGCCCCGGACGATGTTTCTCACAAACATATTTTTATGAAGTGGAAGGAAAGCACACATCCTTTACTGGATATGTTTTATTTAAAGTTTTATTTTTATCTCGATTTTAAACTCATATTTTACAGAACGCTGATGGATGATCCAACTTTTCTCTGTTATAGTTGTTGCATAAAGACATCTGCAAATGTAGAGGCACGCTAATGCCGTATCTAATTTTTTTTATCTGTCAAAAGCCAATAGCTAAATGGATCTCGTAAATACTCTGCGGTAGGACGGAATTTCGTGATAATGCCGAAGCCCACCTATCAAATCTCTTATTGTTGATGGGGTTTGGGATATATTTTTGAATTATAATGAAATATCAACCAAATGTTTTTCTAAACTCGTAACCTAAGACCGTCGAAAGCGTACGCATAGACAAAAATCGGTGTACCTTATCATCTTTATGTTATTTGAGAAATTTTTACAACATTCTCACAAGATTCTCGCCATACTGTCACAAGACTTAAATGATTCTTACAAGGCTCTCTCAAGATCTGTAGCAGGCTTTGCGAAAGAAGATCTGATAACTCAAGCGTAGTCGCACAGAGTAGCCCATAACATAATTCATATGGTCGACACTTTACTTGCAAACACTGTTTGTCATGATGTGTTGTCGAATAGCATTCCTTCTTTCATTAGCATGTTTCAAGCCATCTTTGAGAACATAGGTATATCGTAATCACAATAGCGTACGATGTCATTGCCTTCGAACGGTACTGCGACTGGTTTGATAAGGGGTCTAATAATAATATTTACTAAAGTATGCTTCCTTTTAACTTTCGACTGAATATAATGTGACAGTTGCGACTTTCCTGGAGCGATGTCGTCACCTTGTCCAAGATTGGGAAACCGAACAAGAAGTTTCACACACACACACACACACACACACACACACACACACACACACACACACACACACACACACACACACACACACACGCACACACACAAACAGACACACACGCACACGCAAACACACACACACACAAGCACACGCACACACACACAGACACAGACACATACACACACACTCACACGCAAACACACACACTAACAGTCGCGGAGATTAGTTAGTTCTTTAGGTAAAGGCTTTCCAATGTCGAATGACTTATTAGAATATTGTCAGAATCTCCAAAGTGAAGAGTTAAAGAAGTTGAAAGGATATTTCGCAAGTCATTCATGCAAACCTAATCAGTGAGCGTGCCTGGCACGGCGCCTTGTGGAACCCCACATTCAATGACTTGGATTGTGGAGTGATCTCACTTCATACGGATGTCATCAATCATCAAGATAAAATAGTTGCCATACTCTGGTCAGTCACTGTAGGCTTAATGACTTTTTATTATTTGAGATTCGAAAATTGTTTATATACTAAAAGGAAACGAATTTTCATTTCAGATGATCAGATGACATGTTCATACGTTCCCTGTACATGCACCCGCCGTAAGAAAAGGAACTATCCTAAAAGCTAAGTTTGTTTTATTTATTTGAATCAGTAGCGGTCGCATTTGCAATGACTGCAACTTGGTTCGATCGGAACATGCGTGTGACTATAGTACTCGATACGTCACTGTAAAGCGACATGAAATCCAACATGCACTAAAAGCGATTTCGCAAAAAAATGGTGCCATCATTCCAAGTCCGTATTGCCTGAAGTATTCGTACGTTAACTGAAGGTCTTGAACAATTTTAAATCCTGTCTTGATCAGCTCCAAGTATCCATTGCTTAAACCACTTCAATATAAAAGCTCGGAATATTTTCCACAACAGTTCATACATCCAAACGTTTCAAAAATTAAGCGGAACACAGGGGTTTAACATAAATTAACCTGCGAAATGATTCAAACAGAACAATAATGACCCTGAGTATTCTTTTATCTTTCAATCTTTTCTTTTTTTGCGAATTTCATAATAAGAGGGTATCCCAGAGACTATCCCAGAGATTGTCCCAGATAGTCATACTGAGAGTGTTCCAGATGGTATCCCAGAGAGTGTCCCATGCGCTCTGGCTAAGGGTTAGAGTTAATGAACCACGTCTCATCCATGTCTCGAGAGTGGAGCTGAATCCTTTGGAAGTGTGCTTCAAGAAAGAAAGACCCTGAAGCACAAATCTTGGATGTCAGTCAACGCTGTCTCAAAAGTGTCACAGAACCTGCATCTCTCGAGCTAACGAACGTAGCTAACTATCTCTTCAGAGATTAACGCTGCGTTTTTCAGTCCAACGAAATAACAATCTTAAGAAGGATCTTCCTTTGACAAGTGAGGCGTTAGTATATTTAATACGGATTTTTAAGGAAGTATGTTTTAATAAGAATCATCATAAACAATTTGCAAGAAAGAATGTTGGGATGATCAAGTGCTTAAGGGCGTTTGAGCTAAAGTTACGAGATATGAGCCATCCAAAGCGGCGTAAAATCTTTTTATTCTAGATATTTGCCACTCTGATTTCCCCTCCGGATAAGGTTTATCTTGCTTGATGTCTAATCAAGATTGAAGATAAAAGGTCCAAGATATACGTTTTTCATTAGTCGTAACGCTAAACGTACCTAAATGCAATCAGGTGCTAAATGGAAGGTGTTCATAGCAATGCGATAGAGCCCACCCACCTATTCAATGCCAAAAACTTATTAATATTAACTATACTGCTAAAGGCAATATTTTAATACTACCATGCCCACTATTCACAAACAGGTAGTGTTTACTAAGATGTTTATCAACTGCCTGGAACTGATAAAAAATCTCCTTTAGCGGAGAAGTCTAGAAGGTATTCCATCTTACTTTATCCAAAAGGCAACCTAACCACTATCCTTTCAATATTAGTTAGTTGGTCGGAATACTTTGACGCAACGGCGAGTTTAAGTTCGCGTGATTCAACCAACGTAAATCATGTCCGAGAGTCGTGAAAGAGTTGCAATCTCAGTCATCTCATTTGAGTTCAAGATTTTTTTTAAATTAAATTATAATTATAATTTTTTTTGCGTATTGTCAAACCCCAACTACAGCCATTGACCAAGCAAGTTGCTCTGCGTACTGATCGAGGGCTGTTTTCTCTCTACAAATTGCCTGACCTGATGGAAATAAACACATTTCCAGTAGATGAATATCACTCATCTCATATGGTTATTGATTTTGGGCATCTGCGTCACTAGGATTTTAATTCGAGTCAACATTTGTAGCAACTTGGCTATCACAAATTGGCAATGGAGTGATGTTCTGTGCTCCGCGAAACTAAAGCAATATGCAATTTGGTTGAGAACTCCTTGTCTTTAGAATTAATCTCTATTCAATTGCTATTGGCTGCAATCCTTTATATACAAGAATAGTCAAGAACTTCAACTGATTTCCGTGGACATTCTGCAGTCAAAAATCTGAGCGTGCCCCAAGGTGGGATTCGGCTAGTCTTGACCAGGTGGGCCTTGCAATTGGATAACGTCTCGACGAGGCAAACTCCTTACTTTCCTTCTCGCTAAGTACTAAATAGATAAACATTATGTATATAGCGTTAAATAAACTCATCGACCCAGTCCAGGCAACCCTGTGGCTGTTTGGCGGTATCTTCGAGTGGCATTGAACTGCCGCATAAAAAAAAACTGATTTGAATTTTGGTAAACTCTTAGCCATTCGCCCACCGTAGCACAGTTGATGTTGTTCTAGTATATACCCTAACTAATCAACCACGGTGTGTTTTGAACGCTGATGCTTATGCGTCATTCATTTGCATATCTATGATATAAGTGTGGGGACCTAGCAAGTAAACTTCAGGACAGTCCAATCCAATATTTATTACGACGATTTTCCTTGCTGAACGGCTAAATCTTTTTCTTCCTCTCCGCCACGTGTCATGGAATGCCCATTATGGTGGAGCAGGAGGAAGCGCCTGGGCTCCACTCGAGCTGGGTTATTATGGAGGAAGAGCCTGGACTCCACTCGAGCTGCGGCAAGAAGGAGGAAGGGAGCAGGGAAGACCCCCAGACAAGGTCCCTGCTTAACCTTTCGACAAATATGTATATCACAACTTCCTCCTCACAAACTGCATATAAACTCTTGTAAATGCATTTAAGTTGACGAATAGTAGAAGTATCAGCAGTGTACGAACGGATTATTAAATACAACTATTTCAGTCCCCTCTTCTTTTTAGACTTAGACGAACCTATCGCCGACACCACGGTTAGCCATACCAATATGACCATAGCTTAAAACGTTATAGGAATCGAGTAAAACTTATTTAGATCTGCCATAAGCACAAAGAAAAGCAGATAGAAATTTCGTGTCACGTGTCTGCGCTCCTATCCCTTCACAGGGGACGTCGTGTCATTAGGCATTGTATTTTTTGGGTATTCTTCGTGAGCAGATATAATAAAGATAAGTTAAGTAGAGGATCATTACGAAGTGCAGTCATGAAAGTCGTAAGATTTAGACTAAAGATGAACTTAAAACTTATCAGACCTGGATAAGACCTCCCGATTCCTTCAGACTATACCAGGACAGTATATCGTGCGAACATTGGAGTTCTACAATTGTGTACTCTCCCTTTCAATTTTCTTTGAAAAGTTGGTTCCAAAATAAGAAGCCTGTAGTTCACAGAGGCAATTGTATACTTCTTGTTCTAATCGGTAAGGATGTGGGACCGTATTAGTTACATGACTGCGTAAAAACCGACTTACCAATTACAAACACTTCAACCAATTTTTCGCATGTTGCAGAAATACCAAATATACATGGTCTCTAAGGGGATGAGTGTTGCTGGAATGATGCTAATGCTAAGACTTTCAGAAGAATTTACCTAGCCAAGAAAACCTAGAATGAGCAGGACTCAAAGGCTTAAATAATATCGCCGGTAGGAATAAAGATTCTAAACCCTTTTGCTGAATTTAAAACGAGATTTCCAATTGCTGGCAAGTAATTTCTTAATAGTTTTGCTAATGTTATATATTTCCGTACCAAAGCTCGTTACCGTACAATTAGCTTGGATGACGTACTTCTTCTTATTGAAGTTGACTTAATTTTGTCTCGAACTTTTGTCAATCATTCCTGCTCTGTAATATATTATTTCTGCCTTGCGAAGCTCATCTCTTCATGCTTCTGAATTCCGGGAAGGTTTATAGCTACGTTATTAGTTATGACTAAAATAGTTGCGAGTGTTTTTATTGACTAGGTAGACTCATTGGGCTGAAACTGCTTGCAATCCTCATATGTTATAGAAATCCTCAAAACCAAAAAGTTGGAAATTCTTTTTTCTTCTTGGATTGGCATCAAGCTTTTTTAAAGCTATTTAATAATCACAATATAAACTTTGTCGAGTTCCGACTCAACCGAAATCAAGCGCTTTTATTAGGTAGTGTAAAAGGTGCTTTAAATAATTAAACTAATAATAATAATTTATTATAATTATTATTATTAGTAGTAGTATTATTATTGTCATTATTATTCTCATTAAAATTGCTGTTATCGTTGTTGTTGTTGTTGTTTTTGGGATTATTATTAGTAATTTCTGAAGACAGCGGGTACTAATATGCAAATTAACGACATAGAGACAGTGGCGAAGAAAATCCAGAAGAAAAGTCTGTCCAAGACTCTTGCTAGGACTCTCCACTCTTCCCGATTCGATTCCTTGCTTCGAAAATATTTCATGGATTTTGAAAGGCCTCTCACTTCCTCAAGAATTGAGGTCAGGGTCTCCTCCTTGCGACGGGTCCGGGGGGAACTGTCGCTCAAGGTGAGTCCGCTCAGCCGACGACGAAACAACTCCTGTGGCATCACAATCTTGTCCACCGGTACCGTCCCATAACCAACTCCATCTTTAAGCTCATTAGACGCGGAATCGCCTATGGTCTTGCATTCCACACCAACTCCAACTTTGTTGCCGGACGTTCTTGTGCCAGTATGATGCACACGTAGATATCTGGCTAATATTCCCAGAAAGAACCTCGTCATCCAGCTGGGCATGGGATGACCGCCTTTCTCTTTGCTCCTGTGGTGGATGGCTAGCACTGCGCAAGTGGCTGCAAGCGAAAGGGCAGTCTCAGAGATGATCACCATGTAGAACAGCGCCAATATCGGGATGCTATCCGAGCTTCGCGGGAGGGAGTCGCTCAAGAATTGGAGGAAGACAGACATGGCTAGCAGGATGGTTATCGTCAGCGATATCCGCTCCCCGCTTTCGGGAGGCAGGAAGAAGCCCATGAGAATGGCTGATACGAGTACCAGACAAGGGACGATGATGTTAAATAAATAGTACAGGGGTTTCCGATGCAGCTCAAACTCGAACGTGATGACAACGTACGGGTTCGGGCAACACGTGTACAGGAACTCCTCGCGGATCTTTCTGGTGTCATCAATTTGCCACTCCGAACTATTGATATACTGAGATGTAGTGAGAGGTCGAGGATCAACAAGCATGTCCAAAGAGCGCTTGTCAAACGCCCACGAACCAAACTTCAACGTGCAGACCTGCTTGTCAAACGGAAAGTATCTGAAAGAGAGTTGCGATATAGTTTCATTCAGATAGAAGTACTTAAATTAAATATTTTTCTTGTTTTTCTCACTGTACTAACTTGAATTTAACATTTTACTCACTGTCCTAACTTCGTAACAACTTCTTAAACTTCAAGATGAACCTTTTTTTCTTCGAAGGAAATAAAAATGTAAACGAGCCTTTCAACTCAAAATAATCTTGGCTCAAGGCACTGAAATACTAAGATGTCACATTTCATACATATCACAGAAGCACCATTCCCTTCAGTCCGTTTCATACTTATGAATACTGACAAGTTCTGTATAAAGGTCAAGTTTCTTTAAAAGAAAATAATATCCGTTACCGTCTTTTTAGATCTGGCTTGAAATACAGAAATCCCATTATTGTATTACCAAAGACTTGGAAGCATTTTCAAATGGCATCCACTCCATGTCATTCTGAACTTTAGAATAAGGGAAATGGTACAGTTTTGATGCAGCTTCAAAGCCCGATAAAGACGTCAAACTAACCTGACATCGATACTGCATGTGCTTTTAAATATTGAAGGCGAGAACCAGTAGTGCATGCCGGTGGCAGTGATCGAAATGCGCGTCTTATACTTCTCCGTGCCTCCAGCAAAAGAGTCGTCCGCACTAGAATAACACCGCATACGAGCACTCAAACATACGTACATGCATACATACATACATACATACATACATACATACATACATACATACATACATACATACATACATA
>QQSS02166841.1:0-15391 GCA_003687565.2 Craspedacusta sowerbii | reverse complement strand
TATATAATATATACATATATATATATATGTGTGTGTATATATATATGTATATATATTCGCAAGGCTTAATATGTTGCAACCTGCTTCTAATCAAATGCTGAGAGTATGATGATATATTGTATTTATTTAATTGGTAATAACAATCTGTTAGCCCTTATCATCTGTGATTAGCAGGTATCATATCAATAGTAAAATAATGAAAGATCTTCAACTACATAGTTATTAGCTTTGAAGCTAAGCAGAGCCAATAAATATTGACAGTAAGACAAAATTATGCACATCTTGAAAGCTATGATATATTTAGAGATTAGGCATAATGCTGGCATATGCTTACCAGGATCATCGGTTACGCAGTTGCTCTGAGTGTTCCACACACAAACGCCGTACGAGGGATGTATCGTCAGGCTGGAAGACCCGCACTCGCTCTCAAGAACAAGTTTGCCACCCGAGCAAACGACGAACTTGGTGCAATTCTTTGGGTGAGGGTAGATGCCGTCGACTTTGCCTTCGCAAAATTTTTGAAGATTTTCTTCGTACTTGCTTTCTATAAATTCGGGTTACATTTTAAAACTACGACAAGGCATTAATTACTGATGGCGAGAGTACTTCTTTAAAACTGCAAGGCATACAATGCGTAGAGAGTTTTCGGGAGAGAATTTTATGCAGGACAAAGAAAGATTGAGAATATAAATGAAGAAAGCAGTGGTTATACTTTCAACCAAAGCCAAGGCCCATTTCCCAGGCGGAAATCCTGCGACATTGCTGAAGTCCTTAATTCGATTCGCCCGTGGTGTCAAACCTCCAGGAAGAACAAAGTAGGGAGAGCCATTGGCAAGATTGTATCCAGCCTGGAATGTAAGAACATTTTGTAATTACTTTTAAAGAGTTCTATTCGCAATAGGACCTACTATTACATAATGTCATTTGCAGATAGATCATGCAGTCAGATGCTTAATGAGTATAAGGTTGCCATTACAAACGCAAGGCTAGAAATTAAAATATCTGAAACCATCAAGTCTGCAGACACCAAAAGTTTTTATCTTGGCTGTAACAGTACTATTCGAATTTAAAGTAGACCGGTTTTACTACACTTTTTTTTTTGCTTTATTTTTCATAAACCCTATTTAACATACGGACGCTTATTTTTAATTTATAACTCCTAAAACAAAATAATCCCTAAATTTAGCAGCGCAAAACAGAAACTAAAAATGCAATAAACGGTTTACAAGCAGTCTAACACAAAGCTGATCTTGTCTTGTTAGCGTTTTTCGAAGGCATGACACGAAAGTCAAATGTAACTTACTATTCCTGTATCTCTTTCGTCCGTAATTGATGGCAGCTTACGATAAAGAAAGAACGCAAACGAAGAAATACCGTCGGTGACAATCGCAGTTTGCATGGTGATTTCTGGAGTCTATATTGAAAAAAACAATCCCTTACACGGACACTTGTACATGAACTAGCAGACAACGCACTTCTACTCGGACTTTATAACGGATAACGCCAGTAAGGGAAAAAGTTGAGTCCTTTGAGCGTTCACAGCCTTCACTTCTTAATGCGATAATCTAAGATTTAATGCTAATAATTATCAACGTACCAGCACGTTTCCTCCACGGAGCCTATTAGCATCAATAACTGTTACTATAAGAGCCATTTTCCCCTGAAAACTAGTTAAATTGAAAGCGATTTTCACATCTGCAGATAGCATTCTTAGCAATCCTTCGTCTGTTACGGTTGCGCGAGCCCATAGTTTAGAGAAGCTTCGGATAACTGTATTGGTCCAGTAGCATGCCACCAAATTCAACCCGTCCCTGACATACGGGAACATTTCTGGCTCAACGATAGCTGTACCTTCGCCATTCGGATTAAACTGAATAAAGCCGTTTGTAGAGATCTAAAATATAATGCAAATTAGCAATAGTACAGCAGCATTAGCAGAAGAAACATGAAGAAACTTCCATCAGCATACTCGGGTAAGTAAAATCAGTGTTTCCCTTACGATCATTCACCAGAGGCATGCTTGAATGTTATGAAAGACGTTCTTGTTCTTGTTCCACTTGCAAGCACTCGCGAGTTATCATACCTTAGTGGTTAGATTCCTTGGAGTCAGGACTATTTGCTAATCCACCCGACACAATTCATCGGTATAGCTCGCATTCCTGCAACTAAAAAACGTGTCATCACTCCGTATAGAGATATATGGGTGCAAAAAAATATCAGCAAGGAAGTTTAGAAGCAACATCAAGGATATGATAAGTAAAACATGTTGGAAGCGTGGGTAAATGCAGCGTTAAACATTCTTCGGTAAACCTATCTTGCTTGCCACAGAAAGTTCACTCTAAAAGCAAGCTCTACGAATATACGTGAATTTATGTATCTGAATTCATCCATAAGTAGCTAGGCCTATCACATCACCGCGATAAGCACTATCGTTGTAACCTAAAGATAGAAATTGACGTTAAAAACTTTATTTACTTCGAAAGTCTAAAGCTGACTCTGAAAACACTCGCAAAGAGCTAGTCAAAGTATAGTACTCTTCATACTCACAAATGCTCTTGTGATGCCGGTGACGTAAAAGAATGGCAACTGCATTGGTAAGTTGATGGCGTAAATTGCATCATCCGTTTCAAGGCCTCCAGTGAGTGACGTGTCGCCGTTGGAAGCACCATACGGATAAAAGTCTTCGAGCGGAACTGGGTACACTTGCTGAAAAGCAGCCAACGTCAGAACCGAAATCAACTTAATTCCACTCATCATTTAGCCTTGCATCAAGAGTAGGCGTGCAATCCTGTCGAAAAACTTACCTCTGAAAGGAAGATAAAAATTTAGTTCTGGGAGGAAGTTAAATAGCGTGTCGGAACAGAAGGGTTGATCCTATTAGTGTGGAGCGATTAAAGATCGGGGGAGGGAGAAACCGCATTGCGTAAGTGGACAATAGGACTGACGCGCATTCCATCCTGTGTGCATTGTCCAGCTAGGATTTTCTATCAAGATCAACGAGGAATTTGCTTACCAGGTGCAAGAAATGGAAAAATTTTAATTTGTGAATAATGTATTGCAATTTTGAAACTTCCCCTTCTAATTTATCTTAAGAATTTTGACGAGACTGAGTTATACTAACTACGAATTCGAATTTAATCAATTAACTTCCAAGAAGTATACCGAAGTGCATTAGATTGTCCCAAGCAATTGTATTGTATCAGTGCGTATCTAATACGACGAGGAACGTGAGCCCAACACTACAGGTGACCGTTAGACTTTCTGTTTGTTTCGCACACGGACTTAAGGTCTGCGTCTCGAAACGCATTCTCGTTTGAAACGAGAAATTTCGAGAAATTTCGACAAATTTCTCGTCTGGTTTGTTTCGAGACGGGCCTCCGTCTTGTCTCAAAACTTTCTCGAAACTCTTTCTCGTTTGAAACGAGAAATTTCTCGTCTCATTTAAAACGAGATGGATGTCCTTCTCGTCTTAAAATTTTTCGAATCAATCAAGACGGACGTGAAATGAATTATTTCGAGATTTTGACGTACTTCTAAAAATAACATAAATTTCTCGAAACTTATATCATATTTTTATAACATAAATCGACAACATTTCGAGACGATTTGAGAAATAACAGCTCTTGTTGCATGTCCCCACAACGTGTACGTTAGCGAGTTATGTTTGTTAACTTGTGCTTATTAGGTACCAACGTGTCTATAAACCTTTTCAGATGCCGCAATCATGTATGAGACGAAAAAATTTTTCACAGCGGGAAGACCGAAGAAAGTATTAAACAGGAGTGCACTGTGATTAATTGTGAAGATGTCATTACAAGCAGGCCATTAAAAAAAGAAATATTCCTCTATCGTTTTGTTGATCGCGTATGATGCCTTCACAATCTAATGTCCACTAAGGGTCTGCGTCTCGAAACTCATTCTCGTTTGAAACGAGAAATTTCTTCGTCTCAAAAAGTTTCGAGACGAAGACCCCTACCCCGGACGCCATGTTCGCGCCACAAAACTCGAGCATGTAGTGTCTATTGTAAATCGACTCAAATTCTTCGCGCACGGTTAACTACGGAAATACTTGTCTTGTTGATTTAGATAGCAGAGGCAAAGAATATCAACACAGTAAATAAAGCATCAACTTGTATACAGGCACGGCACAGTTCAAATAAGATCAAGCAAGTCGGCATGCAAGGGCCTACTCTTAATCATCAAATCTGCCCGGTCCCGCAAAATATCAAATTGCGCCGAATGTATTCTGGATATCTGTTAAGGAACTTTGTCATTAGGACACAAAGTTCCCTATCTCACAAGTCCAAATCAGAAACACTGATACTTATCGTCCATCAATCTTAAACTTGAATCCTTACGAACACAAGTGCTTGCTCAGACTCTCAATTGTCTGCATAGATCTTAACTTCACGGACACTTCAAGGAGACTAACTGCCAAACTACAACACCCAAACCTTTAATACACCAATCATCATAAAATCACCACATATCAAGGACTCCGCGACTCAGTACAAAGATTCGCGGCCGCACTCCACAAACGTCTTGCGACAACTACTACAAACATCCGTGACGAACGTCACTGCGTCAGCAGGCATTTAATACAATTTGTAGAAGTTCCTTGAGTTTTCCGTCATTGTCCACTTACCAGACGAATGCGAACCCCAACAGTGCAAAATGAAAAAACCTTAAGCCTTCTCTGAGAGCCCTGTTGTAATTGCTTGGAGCATCTGAACTGGTTCAATATTCTTTTATTTGTGACTTTTAAGCATCTGTTTCGCATTATTTAGAAATGACTCATGTGCTAATAAATAAGTAAATGAAAAATGAATGAATATAAAGCAAGGAAAGGAACATGGTTATAGTGAAAGAGCGTGTGGTTTTTGTGTGCGTGTAAGAAATAGGCTGCAAGTGGGCTCAATTTAATCACATTCCAATCCGGCTAGCCAAGAAGCCATAAAGGGTATGGCCTTCACTTTCAGGACATGCATTTCTTAAATTATTTCCACGCACATTAAAGCTTGATACATCAATGGCATCTTTGCAACTTTAATCTACGGATGTTGTATTCTGGTTTGAGTATCCCTCGTTGTTTAGATAAATTGACAACAACAACAACAACAACAACAACAACAACAACAACAACTAAAACATTTATGTTTCCCCAGAAAGAAATCGAAACGAACGCAGTAGCACCACATTTGCGATTACTTTAAGAAAAAAAACCAACTCGTTTTGGTTTCAAGGACATGTTTCGACAAAACGAAAGTCATTTTAAACTTAACCAAACAAACTTCACGAGGGTATTTATGCGGAATAGGCGTGAATATACCAATCGCTCATATATAGAACACGTAGAAACCGAAAAATAAAAGATAAAATCGAAAAATACTTGGCCAATTTCAAAATTTGTGTGCTCGTGTGATATGAGCCCCTCTGTACGGTATTCGGTGCTCTAGGCCACACCAAACTTTACATTTATATAAATATGCCTCTGTAATTGTTAGTTAGCAAGTCATAATGTCGTATCAGCTCTCGTGGTCTAGTGGTAAGTGCTCTGCTTTCCACTCCGGCGACCCAGGTTTGGTTCCATCCATGTCAATGATGAGCCCCACATAGGGCAAAACGTGTCAGGCGTTGGGGAAATGGAGGAAGTGGTGAATTTCTTAATAAAGTAAATGCATTTACTTTGGACTGAGGCGTTCTCTATAGCCTTTAGGCTTAATCGGGTTGAAAATGCCACCAAAATCTGAGTTTGCGTTTATATTTCACACACACACACACACACACACACACACACACACACACACACACACACACACGACGAGAGCACAGTCTTACTTGGAGTACAGCTAATTGGCAAGGCAGCTACTCAGACTAATGCAAGTTTTATCGTCATGCCGAATTAGTGCCTGTTAATCGGTGACCATGCAAAGTCGACTGTCTTGAATATTCAGTTTTCTCGAAATCTCAAAGCAGCTTTACATAGGTGCGAACAAAACGCAAGTAACATTATCCTTCATTGCGTCTCATTTCAGCTTCGTTTATTGACTAGGACTACATGTGATAATAATTACGTTTTTGTATATGTATCAGGCTTATGAGTATTTCATGAGAGTAAAAGTTCAAGTAAGAGTACAAAGTTCTAGTTATCAAGTCGCAATAGTTCTATCTCGCAACAAACCTTAGTCGCACACTCTCATCACATATTTTGAATTCAATCGAATCGGCAGCTATCGCGGATGATACCTTTACCATCTGGTCTCCAAGCAGAATTTTACAAACAACTCTATACAAAAATGTGATTATAGTTTAAGTACGTCTAGAATCGTTACATATATAAAGATTATCTGGTGCGGACGCCACGCGAAAACGATAACTAATGCAAAACAACTTGATAAGAAACACGAGTTACAATGCAAACATGTTTGTTGTTCAAAACATGTCCTTTTCATGACCTGCCTGTCGTGACAACGCACTGCATGCTAATAAAAATGTTATTAATGCTACTAATGAAGTCTTTTATTTGCATAATCGTTAGAGTTTGCAGACAAAATTTCCGAAGATTGCGTTTTCTTTTCTGCTTATTTATTAGGCAAAGCGAAACTGCCAAGCGCGGTTTTATATGCCTACAAAAAGCGGAAGTCTTTTTCATATCCAGTTCTTAAAAAGAGTTTGAATAGTGGGAAATGTGTGTTTGACCTTAAACACTAACTCCCAGGAATGATGAATGACATTGCTAACCAAAATCGCGTGGGCGTTGTTGCTGCGTTGGCTGACATTTTTGGCGAGAGCAGCTATGTTACGTACCATTGATAGTGCTCGAATGAAAGGGTGCTATCAAGACTCATAATTTAATAGCTGGCGCGACCCTTACATATAGCAAATGCAGACCAAATATCTAATAGTCTTGAAGAATATAATTCCGTGTTTGGCTAAACTGTGATTGCCAAGGTTCCTTTTCCAACTGTCAAGACGTGCCTTTAATGAAGCGCTTCACTTATCACGACATCATAACAAATCTCGACACGCTACGACTTAGTCTCTTGTCGTTTATTCTTCGCTTGAAACTTTGTTCTCAAAGCCAACAGAAAGGGTAGCACATTGAGTCTTGTGCACTCCTTGTTGTTGGGAATAAGGGACAGACAATGTGTTGCCACCGGAGGACTTTGGTGAAAGTTTCACGTGATTGAATGCTGCGATAGCATCCTGATCTCAATATATCGAGGCATCGCCGACTGAATTTTCTACTGTGCTTTGACAAGAACTGGTCCCGTCTTTCGTTCTGAGGTATTGCCCAGACATTTCACACAAACATTATTGAGCGTTTGATTTCTCACAGGTCTATTTTGTGGAAATAGTTACATAGATATGTAAAAATGCCATATTCATTACAAGCTATCAAGTCGGCTTTTGCGATTGTATTTTTACAGTGTGGTACAGTGACGCTCACTGCACATACTCAATTCATGCCGGCCAACTAGGAGAGCCTCCACGCGGTGGCCGGTAAGCAAGCAGGGTATGCGACAAATTTTTGTGGCTACCCTGTTTGGCGAATCTCCTAAGAAAACCTAACCAGCACAGTACGACTTCGTCGTCCGCTGGGAAGGTCTTCAAGAAGAGTGTCTCCTGATAACAGGGGACAGTGCGATGTCAGCTTCACGATCGTTGGAGCATCGGCCAGTCGTCCGAGCCTCTTTTTGAGGGCGCGTATCGAGCTCTTTAGCTCCTTGAGAGGCTCAAACAAGATCCGACGACTGGTCTCATTTGCTGTCACCGGCGATCGATGGACTGCGCACCCGGGGAAACTCCTGGCTCTTCACCATCACCATCGCCATACTCAATTCATATGGGAATGAAGCCACGAGAGTCAATGCCGGAATAGTCGTCACCATGAGCTCCTTAAGGCATCGTTAGGCAAAGACGTATAAGACATTCTGAAGATCCCAATATAGCATAATAGAGTAGATTATAGATATAGAGATTAGAGCGATATGGAGATTAGAACATCCCTGACTTTAAATGATGGGAAAACAAGCTGGTCTAGGGCAGGCAAAAAAGGATGGATATCTTTCGCCCATTGCATCCTGGGAGCATTGTCACAGACCAGGATGATCTCTAATTACATCTCCTTGAAGTTTGATTGTTTGACCATAAAAGCAGTTCAACCTCTTGTGTCCATAATGTAGAGAGGTGCTCCCTACTCCTGACCCAAAAACTCAGCCCAAACGTTATTTTTTGCGGAAGCGTAGCAAGGGAATAGAGGTTGCTACAACCTTGAACGCAGTTTGGCACAGCGTTGAACGTTATCTACATATAAGCACGTGCTGTAGATCATGTCCCTCGAAAACTCGTGCATGATTTCACGCGTAAACTCGTAGTTTATGCTTGTGTTTTGTAGGCCATTATTGACGTGTTCACTGCCAGTTATCGAGTCACGGAGAAGCTTCGAATGTGTTCAGCGAATTTGTTGTAGAAACCTGTGGTAAACTATTGTGGAATTTCCGAAGAAGCAGTGGTCAGGAGCTAGTAATTGGAATTTCAATAGTGCATAGTCCTCTCTACATGCTTTAACCAAGACCAGCTTTTACTCAGGGTCTTAGATTTAAGCTTCTTTTGAAACATATTGCAATTGTTAGGAAGGACCGTGAAAACCCAATGAAGAGTGACTGGGTCCGAATAGCGAACGAAGTTGTCTCATAGAAACTGCAAATATAGACTTGCACGTGAAAAACGAACTTTAGAGTTTGGATAGTCAATTATGTTTGCGTGGGGAATAAAGTCTTGGCGTTTGCTAGTAGAGGAGGTCTGAATTGTAAGTACTCAAGAAGACAGAAAAAAAAGCAAACACCTATGACAAATGCGATAATAGGAATACCTTGTTGTGTTTATAGTAAGTAAGCACAATTATTAAAATAAACCAAATAAAGATCGACTCGCGAACGCTCCTAGTAGCAGAACGTGATTATCGGGTAGTGGAGGTTAATGACAGGATGCCAAGTGTCATTCGGTGAATCCGCTTGGAATCTCAACTGACATCAACAATGAGTCTTTCTATCGTCTTGTATTTTTACAGTGTTGTCGGTTTAAATGTACGACAGACAGAGGTTCGTTCTGCTTGTCGTTTTTAATCTCCCGCCTCGTCTCACTCTCTGCCTTTTATCTACAAATTATGTACACAGTTTCATAACCTCTCATTACGAATATCCGGTCAGGCGACGCTCCCCTCGCTTACATGCATTCCAGTTATGAAACGGCATGGCTCAGGCCTTTGAAGTAGAGGGACAGGATAGTGAATTCAATGCCGAGACTTTTCTCTATGATTTGTGACTTCTAACCGATGACGCTTGTCTGCAGGGCGCGCGTGTTGTTATGACAGCCTTAGGATATGACTTGAAGCATGGCGGGAGATACAGACTGGCGTTTTCGCCAAACCCACACAAGGAGAGTTGAGGTCTGCAAGGTCCATGAACCTCTGCACCGAGCGCATTTCATATAAGCACCCTTCCAATAATCGGAATACGTACGCATGGCACCAAAGCACGTTGCCGGCCAACTAGGAGAGCCTCCACGCGGCGGTCGGTGGGCAAGTAGGGTATGTGACAAATTTTTGGGGCTACCCTGATTGGCGAATCTCATAAGAAGACCTAACCAGCACATTGCGACTTCGTCGTCTGCTGCAAAATTCTTCTGGTATCTTCTGGTAACAGGGGACAGTGCGATGTCAGTTTCGAGATCGTTGGAGCATCGACCAGTCGTCCAAGCCTCTTTTTGAGGGCACGTATCGAGCTCTGTAGCTCCTTGAGAGGCTCAACCAACATCCGACGAGTGGCTTCATTTGCTGTCTCCGACGATCGATGGACTGCGCATCCGGGGAAACTCCAGGCTCATCACCAACCAACCAACCAAAGCACGTTAGGGTCGACACACGTTGCAGCAGCCTCCACGTATCTTGACCCAGCTCAGAGGCGTTCCGCTTCCACTCAGGCTGCTTAAGTAATAATGGTGCAAGAAAGGGCTCTGCAGTTCCAATGCTTTGTCTATGTTACTACAGCTTTGCAAGTAGCTGAAAGACGAGGCATTTACAGTAGTGGGAGTTGTTCTCCAGCAGCTGCTTCTAAAGCTGCGAAATCGCGCATGAAGCGAGCCGCGAAGAAACGCGCTTTCAGTTTGCTATAAACAGGTAGGAGCGAGAGCAACATCGTCCAATCCTAGAAGACGTAGGCTTATTTACTTGAAATTTCAAAGTCCTGACAGTCGCGAGACGCAAGTTTTTCAGAGCCAGCGCAGTTTCTATGCTCCCATGCTTTTCTTTGGCACTTTGTTTAGGGTAGTTCTCATGGTAAACATTTTGCATAAATACGGTTGTTTGAGGAGAATAAAACAGAACTAAGATCTCGTCCCTGAACCTGATAACTATATTAGCTAGTTGATTTGTTTGTTCGGTTAAGCATGTAAGCACCAAAAAGAAATTCGAGAACAAATCGTTGGAAGGATGCTAGCTTGAATGCTCTGAACAGCGTCTCTCTATTTTAGACGGAACACCTACTGACTTGTATGAGTTAAAAGAGGCCATCTCAAAGCCGAATCGTACAATTCAAAAAGCTTTCGAATTAAACAAAAAATATATCAGTAAAAAAACGCCAAGATAAATCATAACACTGGAAAGCTTTTACATATTTCTACTAGCATGAACAAACTATATTCAAACACTCTGATAAACGCCAGGCACAAAAAGCTTGGCATTACATCCACATAAATACAGAGAAACCAGCTGAAAAACGATTAAGAACTCGACGCGTGAATCCGTGAAAGGGAAGAGCACGAATGTGTGAATATGGTTGAATTCAGCAGGCAAATCGCTCAGACATAGAAACTTCCAAATGGAACAAAATCAGATCTGGCATGTGCATGATCCGCCAGGGTCTTTGGCGTCAACTAGAACAAAAACAAGATATCTGTAAAGACCATAACCTAAAGCACGACCGAGAAAGAGAGTGCGTAAGTTGAGGAACACAAGAATAGAAAGAGAGAGAGAGAGAGAGAGAGAGAGAGAGAGAGAGAGAGAGAGAGAGGGAGGGAGGGAGACAGAATAGCGAAAACGAGAGAGAAACAGAGAGTGAGAGAGGGAAAGAAAAAGGGAACCAGAAAATAGCAGAAAATACTCACAGTGTGCTTGCGAAGCAGTAGTCACAACATCTTGGACGGGGCTAATTTGCCGGGTTGCCGGCGTAGATTCACAGCAAACAGCTTCTTTGTCAACCGACGGGCTGACTTGCAGCTAGAGGACACATGTTACCATTTACAGCCAGCACGTAGTACTAACTCATTTCAGCGCTGGAGGACTCACGAAGCAGTTAAACAGCGCGAGTTGACAGACAATAAGATCGAAGGATTCTACGCATTTGAAGTCAGACAGGATTATCAGATGATATATCATTTTGTCGTAGCACTAGAAACGCTTGGAATTAAACGACTAAAGATCGCCAAAAAAAAAAAAAAAAAATTTTGCGCATAAAGATCACAAAACCTGCGCCGGAACGTTTGCAGATACGAGGTCCTAACAGACAATACGCAAGCATGTGGGTCAACCGTTGAGATGATTTCATACTCACCGACAAGCAAGGACACAGCCGTGCTCAAAAAAAAAAAAAAAAAAAAAAAAAACGAGAATTGTCGTAACTGCTACGAACCTGACGCGAAAATTCTGGGCATAATTCTTCTGCAGCCGATGGCAAGACGATCGACACGGCAGTGATGGCTGGAATAATTAGAATAATTATTTCCACAAACCCGAAGATCAAAAATGAAATAGGGATTCTCGACCGGAATGTAACTGATAGACGCACACACCACGTACAATTAAAAGTAGGGTGCATCAGCGGCATTTAGTAAATTAGCAGGATCATTTAGCTCATGAATTTATAACATAAACGTCAATTTATATAATAACAAAACTTCACGACGGCGATGGCCAGACCAGTTCGAAACACCACCAACAAAAAGAAAATTAAAACTAAAATAAAAATAGACATCGCGCCATAAAAAAAATAAAGCAAGCCTTTCACTTCGGACGCCCTAGCAAAGAACATAAATGAAACCAAGCCATGAAAAACTTAGCGCTTTGCCTACGAAACGTCTGAAAGGAGAAGAAACAGAACAGAGATCGCCCAGTGCTTACATATGCTCGGGCTCGGGAGGGCAGCCAATACCCCATAAACACAACTTAAAAAAAAACTCGTCAATCCGGAATTCAAGCTGAGTAACACAATGTACTTGTAAGAGAGCAAGATACGGAAGCATTAGAAAAAAAAACTTACGTTTTCCTGGAGCTTCTGAGCTGCATACCGAAGACTCACCCCTCGCTATCCGCGGAGAATGTCGTAAGTGATCAGCAGCGGGACTCTTAAAGTGATATCATTCTAATCAACATTTTCATAAGCTAAACCGCATTGCAGCGGTCATTCCAAACACGTCAAAAGTGCGAAAAACCAAGTCTACATTGAATCATGTTCTTAAATTACTCACCTTGCCCTTCCTGTCTTGGTCGACATGCTGCTTACCTAAAGAGGACACTGACATTTACACAGACAGACAGACAGACAGACAGACAGACAGACAGACAGACAGACAGACAGACAGACAGGCAGGCAGACAGACAGACAGCATTTCAGACCTGACCTGCGTCAGTGACGTTAAAACAACGATGAAGAACCATAGAGCAAGAGATCCACGCACCAGCTTTGGTAATGCGGAAAATCCAGCATGTTTCAACTAGAACCACAAATCGTATCAAAGGACTCCTGACAAATTTATCAATGCTTGGAAGTCAAATCTTTCCAGCTTCTGGGACATAAAACTTCTCCATGAAACCAAGACAGCATGTTGAGCAACGCAGATAGCAAAATAAGTGAACGTACCGCGATCAGGGGACTTGCCCTTTGATCTTGACCGTCTTGAAGCAAGAGCTCGTCGCAGCACTTCCACAGCTGGCAGAATAACGGCATCAGCAGGTGAGAACGTTAGTGATTGCGCGCATGAATGAGAAAATGAGTGCGTAAGTGAACGAGGTGAGTGAGCAAGTAAAAAAAGAAGCACGAGGGAAATAAGTGAGCAAGAGAAATAAAAGTGAGAAACTGGCCCTACTTAGTGAATAATAGTGTACCTGAATGCAAAACAGGCAAATGCGTTGCTAATTCCTGCTACTAGCAGGACGATTGCATTACCGACTAACTGACTTAGCACACGCCTCAGTCATAGGCCATAATAATCACGTGACATACGGCACTGAAGAGTACATGCACCAAGAAAAAGACACAAAATCAGTCCGTATTGGAATGCAACAAATTTTCAAGCTATTTAAGCACAATGCCAACATTGGAATAGAACACATTTT
Source organism: Craspedacusta sowerbii (assembly GCA_003687565.2). Classification (NCBI taxonomy): domain Eukaryota; kingdom Metazoa; phylum Cnidaria; class Hydrozoa; order Limnomedusae; family Olindiidae; genus Craspedacusta; species Craspedacusta sowerbii. The sequence goes on along the minus strand of QQSS02166841.1, from coordinate 1,998 downwards.
CAAGCTATTTACCCAAACCTTCAGTATTGGAATGAAACACATTTTCAAGCTATTTATGCGCAACACCAGAATTGGAATGGAAAACATTTTCAAGCTATTTAGGCACAACACCAGTATTGGAATGGAACACATTTTTAAGCTATTTATGCATAACACCAGTATTGGAATGGAAAACATTTACAAGCTATTTACCCAAACCTTCAGTGTTGGAATGGACGACATTTTCAAGCTATTTATGCACAACGCCAGTATTGGAATGAAACCCATTTTCAAGCTATTTATGCGCAACACCAGAATTGGAATGAAACACATTTCCAAGCTATTTATGCACAACGCCAGTATTGGAATGGAAAACATTTTCAAGCTATTTATGAACAATGCAAGTATTGGAATGGAACACACTTTCAAGCTATTTATGCAAACCTTCAGTATTGGAATGTACATCGCTTTAAGCTATGGGAAGGAATTCTCTGTACCAAACAACGAGATCCAAGAACTCTATGGTGCCAAAGCGCACGCTTACATTCATTATGCAACGAACGTTTGGCTGCCCATCACCTAAGTTGCGATAAGATTATCGACATAACCTTTCGTTTCTCGCTAGAGCATGGACCGCTGCTCTATTCTAAATTTTTTCTCTCGCTGAGATTTTGAATAGTTGACGTATTTGAGAGTGAAGCACATGCACAATCTCAATTCAGCGGCGTAACGCCCTCATGCCACGCTACTAGTGATTCCGGCTAACTTGCTTATGGCCTTTCCTCCTTAAGTTGGTACATAGATTTGACGCGAGTATGAAGCCGCGTCAGATATCGTATATACGTTCCTACATTCGTCCTGTTGCATTAGAAATTTGAATGTGAATTTACATCATTTGCATCTTGCATGGTCACAAGCATGCAGAGGAATCCTTACATCGATCGAGAGACCACTGCCTTCGTGAAAGGTGAATGAATGAATGAACGAATGAATGAACGAGTGAATAAAAGAACGAATGAATTAACGAATGAACGTTGGTATATTCAGCGAGGCGCAAATGTGTAGAATAGAAGCCAACCGGGAAAAGGAAAAAACTAGAGCAGCGATGTAGAGCAGTGCAAAATTAGTAGGGAATTGAATTTAGAGATCGAAATAGAGAAATCGGAATTTCTAGAGAATTGACGGAGAACAGAGCGGTTCAGGAAGAACACTACAAGTCAAACATACGCACTGCTTTTCCCAGTCTTCGCCTTGCTTAGAGCACTCTCACAACGCCCTTCGCTCGTCCAAGCAGCGACCTAACAACATCAAACAAAGCTGGACATCTACGGGTGCGCCTAAATGGCTCGGGTTTCTCAACAACTTTTTCTTGGCAACTTTTGATAAAAATATAACTGCATAGATACAAAAAACAATATAGTTACAGTAATACATAGTGCATACACAATTAAGTTAAACAAAAACTCTTGCCTACCGAATCGAAAGAGCTTCACGATCTCAACTTCCCATCGCAAAATAAGGAAACAACGGCATAGGTCAAGAATAAAAATAAAGTTAAACAAAAGCTCTTGTTTACCGATTCGCAAGAGCTTTACAATGCCAACTTCCCATTGCAAAATAAGGAAACAACTGCATAGGTCAAAGATGTACATTTAAGTTAAATAACAGCTCAAGTAATTACTGAATCGCACCACTTACAGAAAAGGAGTATTCGGTATTTGGCTTCAGACGAGCGACAGTGTAGGATCGATTAACACCTGTGTAAATTACCTGCCAAAATATATGCAAAATCACGATCTTGAGAGGTAATAATTTACTAAAACTATCAAATCATGCACATTATTAAAGAAGATATAAATATAACGCGAATGCCCAAATCGATAGAAAGCAATAGCAACCAATACGTAGTGCAAAAAGAACCAGCATCAAGAAGAAACCTCAGAAAAAACACATTCATACATACATACATACATACATACATACATACATACATACATACATACATACATACATACATAC
>QQSS02166730.1:0-15391 GCA_003687565.2 Craspedacusta sowerbii | reverse complement strand
ACACACACACACACACACACACACACACACACACACACACACACACACACACACACACCCACACACACACACACACATATATATATATATATATATATATATATATATATATATATATATATATGTATATGGATATATATATATGCATATATATGAATGCATTATTATGCATACACATATAATAAAGAATATATGTATATTATATTACTATATATTTATATTACAGATATTGTAGAGCAGAGATCTTAGGAGGCGTTTCAATTTAAAGAAATTACCAACATATTTCAGCATAGGTTTCCGCAACAATAAGATTTGCTATGCGCCTCTGATTGCCTACTGATAGCCGTACATTACATATACAGACAAGATCTTTTGCAACGCTGCGATCAGCTACCAAACTTCGAAGACTCGTTTGTTCTTCCGGTTGTTGAATGACAATGATAATCCTGAAAATCGCATTTCTTCGTCGAGTCTCTCTCCGAGAGATATGAATTTTAGATGAGCGACATCGGAAACAACATCTACATGGTGGATGTGGCGGTCAATGGTCACTTCTATTCATTAAAAGCTGATTATACGAAGAGAGTTAAGTCGGGATAGGAAACAAGAGCAGATCTAGAAGAAAGTTGTTTTTTTTAGCACCACAAGCGGACCTGCGAAGGAATATGTCTTAGCACCTGCATCGATACGATAGCGTTTCTGTAACTGATATGTTTTATGTAATTCCTAATGAAGAAGACTTCACTTACCATTAAAATCCTAGGGTCACATTTATTCTTTATCTGCGACTATGGCGATTACCTGAGGAGTTGTCTTGCTGCAGTAGCAAGATCTACGCAAGGATGGAAGGGAAGTAAGAGACTGCACCGTACCAGTGGACGAACTAAGTGTAGCGCGTGGGTCCGAGATAAGCGATAGGAATATATTTTCTTGGTCGTGCTAGGAAAACGAATTTGTGTATCATGGCATTCGCTCCAGAAGAGTTATACACGAGATGAGTTAGCAGCGTTAATACACAAAGACCTTCCGCAAGGTGCTCGCCCGTAAACTGTTCGCAGACAAGTTGCTTGCCGGTAAGTTGCTCGCTGGTGAGTTCCTCGTGGGAAATTTGTTTGACAGGAAATTTTTACGCCAGAAAAGCCATGCGACCAGGTTTCAAGCTTGACAAAAAGCGGCGTACTTGCATTATCGTTGGTCACGTGCTTCCCTTCGCGGTCATTTGCTCGCTAAACGTTGACTACCCAAGCAGGATGACATGTATTTTCTTTCGCTGTACATAGTTGTGAAAAGGCAGCAATAGTTTAGGAATGAGTGTAGACTTAAAATAAGCAAAATAAAAGTGTAGCTTCCTATCAAATGCTGGAATTTGGTAGTGGCCATCTTAAAACTCTGCATTTCCCTTGGAGTTTTCAAAGTGCCTTAAGAACTTAGGGATTCAAAACTGCATTTAATATTTGGAAGCATTTTTAAAGGCGAGATCGACGCCAAAACACCCTTTTCCAACGTGTGATAATTAGAAGCAGGATACATCTAACACCTCATGGTTTTTTTACAAGTCCCGAGTTTTTCTGGCTTAAGCATTCTGAAGTGCAAGTTTAAAACTGCTGTCTACAAGAATCTGCCTTTATTGAAGAAAAAACTGGTTGCCTTAACTTTCAAGAGTTTCAGCAATAACGGAAATTTCCGATAACATGATTAAAAAAAAAACTATACAAAAAAAAAGGTTTAGCGTGAGAAAAGAATAGACAAATATTGCTTTAAGAAAATTAGTTGTTACAAAGCTTTCTGAAACCCATTTCAATTTTTATCACATGTCAATGTCACATAAAAGAAACGTAAGTAAAGATCACATTCCGTGTCTGGCCTGGTAATTAGATCTAGAAGAACCCATCCGGGAGAAGGGGGTAGCAACGATGCGGGAAATGGATGCGCGGGGCGAATAATTGCTGGGAAGCGAAGGTTGTGACGCGAACATTTGCTGCGGAAGACAACAAGTCGGTCGCTCTAGAAGTAAGGGAACTGAAAGTAGATACATCTTTCCTAAGAATAAAGCTTGATAGCAAAAGGCTTACGTTCGGTGCCTTAAACCATTTTACTTCATCTTTCATTCTAAACAAGTAATAAAGTTAGAAGACTGCAGCCGAAACACGAAGCGAGGCATTTCATAAGTCATAGCTTCACTGCCAAAGTCTAGCTGCATGGGAGGAGTGCGGACGGAATATACCCGGGGGTAAATAAACGGGTGAAATGGTCGTCTTGCAAATACAAACCCAACGACAGGGCTCCCACAATTCTTCTTCTTTTCACTGCTATATAACTACAGGAAAGACGAAACGACAGGCAAGGCAACAAAATACTCCCGGGCGCAAAAATGCAGTAATTTAGCAATGTATTTTTTGAAGTTGAAGATTTTGATAGAATTATTGCTCCGCCACATGTAACGCAGCATGTCCCATTTCTCTGCAAGGCAAGTAAACACAAAGAGATAAAATTTTCGCGAAATAACAACGGAATTCTCCTAATAATAAATGAATATGTCGACGAACGAGAAATAATCAACTGACAACCAGATACCGCTAGAACTTACGATTGACGTGACGAATATGACTCATAAAAACAACGACCACAACCTCAGAAACGACGTTTACGAGCATGCACCTTTATTTTCTGAAATAACTGCTGCGCCATTTTTATGAGATTAATTTAGCACTCTTAACCAAGCTTAGACCCTTTCATTACAACATATCCCACGCGTGCTGACAATGAATGCGGCTAATTAGCAAATATGTCTTTTTCGTACAATTAATTGCCTGCAATTCGCTGGTTACTCAACAAAATGCAGCTCATTTGGCGTAAAAACACACCCGAAGGAAATCAAAGCTATCTGAAAAACCTACCGCTTGTGATGCTAAATCATTTGCTTAGGAGGAAGAAAGAGGCTCCACAGAAACGTGCAAGAGGTTCAACATTCATGGTTAATAGTTGAAATAATGACCGGGCGGAAACCCCCATCCTAGCTCACACTCTGAACACCAAGTTACAGGCGCTGAAAACAAACACGACTCATCACAGAAGAACAGCATGACGCGCGAAATAAAAATTTATGCATATCAGGCGTATGCTTATGCCATTACACCATCGAAATAAATTTTTCATAAATATGCCATTTAACTTAAGCTTCGATATTTTAATATACTAGGGATCCACTATATTTCTCCATATGACGAAACTCGGAATATTTCTCTACAAGGCTAAGATAAATACATGGTACCGAAAAAGGGCGAGGCAACGACACACGTGCCTAACTGCGGGCAACTTGGTCAATCCCATAAGGCAGCGCTACTAAACTCTAAGCGGAGTGCACAGTTTGCGCATAGCACTACTCACGGTGTAGTAACGGCAACCGACCCCGCTTAAGGAAAGACTATGCAAGCAAAAAATCTCACCCTTTGGCACGCCCCTAGTGATCCCTTGCGCAGAGCCACCACTCCATATAGATTTGAACAGGGGCAGGGCAAAAACACAAAGCATCTACCTACGACTCAGCATTTAGTGCACCAGCTACATCACGGCTGCAAGATGCTGAGCCTGCTAAATAAAGCATGTTTTCTTGAGCGGCCCGGAGCTTCCCCCCTCTCACCCCTCTCCCTCAGCAGGATACACTAGAGTAATCATCATAGCATGACACGAGTGTATGCGAGTTAAGACGGATTTCGATCCTCGACATAGTCAACAACGCCATGATTTCGTCTCTTTATTTCGCTCCCAACCTGAATACCAACCTGAATCGGTAGCCAGACTATCACGCTCAACGTGCGGCCCTAATTGCGATTGAAACGACCTTGTAGTTGCACTGAAACGGCCCGTGCTATTAGCAAAGCGGCCATGCTATTCCGATACGACTAAACAAAAGGCCACACAACACATGCAACAACACACGCATCCGACAAAGACGTACGACGCCGTCGTTAAGCCGAATGCGAATAGATACAACACCTTGTCGCAGTAGTGAGGCGACGACGGATTGTCGTAGTCGGGTTGGTAATTCGAGTAGATCCAAACGTTGCCGGCGATAAACCAAGCAATAAGGAAGCAGTCGACCAGTCCCTCGCAACTCGTCTTGCGAGAGTCGGACTCAGTCTCCCCGTCCATTCGCCTCTTCACCTGGTTGAACAGACCGATGAGATTCCTCAGAATGCCAAACGATCCGATCACAATCAAGTAGATAGGAATCTTGGGCTGAACTGGACAGTCGTTGAAGCGTTGCGCCCCTGGAAGCGATAAAATAAGGCAAGTCAGTCTTCTAGAAGAGCACCATCCTTAACATAAATACTGAAACGGATTCACGCGGCAACAAAATACGAAAAAGCCGCTCCAAAAACAAATTAGAAAATAAACAAAAATAAATAAACGAAAATCACCCAAAATTTCCCCCAATGGAAATAATGTACTATTTAACGATCAAGAAAAAATTAAAGAAAGCAAGGGCATCTCCGTCCAAAGACAAGCAACTGCGAATATTTTCAATAACGATGAATGGGTCACCAACTTCTAATAACAAACTCAACCATCCACTATCAACCCGAATCCCGCGATATTGTTTATCCACCCATCTCCAACGCAGGCAGATTATATCGCTGCATGGGAACCACTTCAATCCGTAAATCAAACCAAAAAAAGCAATAACACATAGCACAACAAAGTTCTCAATTGTCATACATACATGTTACAGGGACAGCTGTGGCGGGACAGTTGGTGTACAGAAAGGCGAGGCCTTCTCGATGAACCAGTCGACATTTTCGGACATTGTAACTTTAACGCTGTACATACGGACTAAAAGATGTGCTCGTGACACCGGTCAACCGGGACATGGGTAGTCACAGGCAAATCCTGCAAGGCGGGGCACTAGCGGGCGATAAATTTGCAGCTCGTCAATCCATTTGTGGCAGGCAAAGTCTTACCCATCCCGGGATATCGAGTTGAAATTGAGCAGACCAGCAGACATGAACAATATTGGAGTCACTATCCATATTCTTATCCTATTTTTTAATTAAAGCGACCAAGCTCAATTATGGGAGAACCTGATCCTTCAATTCCAGCATTAAAATGTACTCACAAATGCCATGGAACAAACCTGCTTGGAAATAGCTTTGCGTCAGTCGCATATATCTACATCTCAACAACAAACTTAGAGTTCGCGACACGGAAAGAAATATCACTGGCCGAACATCGTAGAAGAAGGGCGCCCTTCAAGCTTCACGGATCTTAGTCGATCGTGATCGGTGTAGTAGAAGGGCGATATAAGTGGCTAGTAGAAAATTTCCAGAGAGCTTGCAACAAGCAGGCTAATTCAACCTCCCCGTGCGAAAATTTCAGTACCATGGCCGAGAGAGATGAAATGACGAAACTCAAGTCGCGGCAAACAGGACAAAGAAGACATGTCATACAAACTGTTCGGATAGTCACATCATCTAGTTATATGGGACGTAGCTACGCGCACGCGAACACACACATATAAAAACACACAAAACACACATCCAAACACAAACACACACACAAACACACAAAACACACCCCCAAACACACACACAAAAACACAAAAACACCCCCAAACACACAAACACACACCCAAAGGCACAAGCATACGACCACATACGACATAGCGTTGTTCCAGGTAGCGCATGCAAATCGCCCATCAAAAGAACAGCAGAAAAGCGTAAGGTAGCAAGGCGGAGGAGGGCCGTTATGAAGCTGCGCTTGCTCGAGCTGCTGTATCACCAGCGCAACTTTCTTCTTCGTTCTCATCTCCTCAGCCGGTCTGACAATACGAGAAAAGTCGCTCTGAGCGGTGCCCGATGGCAGGGCACGCCGAAAGGCTGGGCACGACGGAGGTTTGACACGACGGAGGTTTGATACGACGGAGGTTTGACACGACGGAGGTTTGACACGACGGAGGTTTTAACATGACGGAGGTTTTAAATGACGGAGGTTTGACATGACGGAGGTTTGACATGACGGTCACTTAACATGAAGGAGGTTTGAGGACATGAAGGTGGCAGGGCATGCTGGTGAACGCACTGGGACAGTCCACGCCACGCCATCGAAAACTGTTGCATTCAAGAAATTGAGATCAATTCCTCATATAGAAACTCAACATACCACCATGAATTATTATTGTTTACTGAATCCTACCTATTATAATCGATGCAATAGGCAGGGCCAACAGCAGCGCCAGGAAAATTGTGCATCCAACTGCAAAAGCAGAACATTATGATGAGATGAAAATAAAATTTCAAACATACGAAACCAACCACAAGGACCATAATTAAAGACCTAACAAATTAAAAAATCCACAAACACGCTCACATACAAACACATACACACACAAACACACACACACAAACACACACACACACACACACACACACACACACACACACACACACACACACACACACACACACACACACACACACGAACTTGCGTGCGCTGCTTAGTTCGACCCTACATAAGGCCCTCCGATTTGAGTTGATAATAAGAAGGATCTTTAGGAAACGCTAATCGGACGCTACGAACGCTTCGAACTCCCATCGCTAGGCTCGATACACAGGCCTAGCTGTTTGCAAAACCATGAATCCTTTCCTTCATCCGTCGCCCAGCGATACGCACATCATACGGAGGCCGAAGCGACGGTGCTACAACGGATATACGGTGCAATGGTCGAGTTATTTTTACGCGTACACCTTTGCTGCATGGACTATAGCCCCCTAAACATAGCTTTAACGACCAGACGTCAATATGAACTCAAAAGCGTTCACATAACTTAGTTTATAATGAAAAGGGCTTATCTAAAAAGTGTTCACATAAACTAGCTCATAATGAAAAGGATTTACATCAAAAGTGTTCACATGACTAGATCATAATGAAAAGGGGTTATCAAGGCCGTCAGAGTGACTGCTGTTCGAATAGACATATTTCTTAAATGCTGTCGATAAATTACAATTTCGAATTGCCATCTGAAAGACTTCTCGTCTATAAGGGCGTGCATTCAAACTAAAAAATTCTTTAGTAATATCGAACGTAGTCTTTTGCAGCTGTTGGCTACTTGATAGATTTTTGCTGCAGTACACCACTCAAACTTTTTCACAAGGAGACCAAAAGAGGGCCTGAGAAGAAAAGCACACACACACACAAACACACACACACACACAACCCCACACATACGCACCAACGTAGGCAACCCAATCGAGACCTCGCGCTCAAGGAGGCTGGCTTCGTGGCCTCGTGCATTGCGTGGAGATTTTCATATGCACTCCGGTCATAATTTAAAGTAAAGGGTTGGACTGACTTTATTATTGCTATCATTTATTTTTTACTTGGGGGTAGGAGTTAGTCCATCTTCTGCTGCGAGGGAGGGAACTTTGGTGATAATGACCAGATCGTAAATCTAACAAAGATTTGGTTACTTTCAAGAAAATTAGGTCCAAAATCTTCCGAAGGGACTCCTGCATTTTTTGGACCCACGTCCGTTTCAGACCAAAAATGGCCCGGTTTTATTGTCGACCGAAGATGAACATAGAGCGATCTAACCCCCCTCTAAGAACCAATGGCCATGAGAAGCACGTAAGCCATAAACGATTGAGCACTTCTTATTAAACAAGTATTCACCCAGAATTGACTGAGCACACACCTTGAGCACGAATTAGATATATGGGTGGCTAACACTTTGAACCTTTCATATACCTAAGCAATACATCAATATAAAGTTATTACGCGTGGCTAACCCTTTGAACCTTTCATCTACCAAAGAAACACATCAATATATATTGAGTATCATCATCAGCAACAAGCAAAATAGCGAAATAGGGCTTACTCGTGGACACAAAAATGACAAAAAATTTCTTCCAGAAATCCAGCATACTTGACGACTCCTGTCGGGCCTGCCTTATTTCCCCGAACAAGCTATCGTATGATGGGGGTCTATCTGAAGGAAACGAAAACACCATTAAAAAGCACATCCAGTCAATGTTTCTACGGCAACTAACCAAACAACATAAATCAGGTACATGATGATGATGATGATGATGATGATATGATGATGATGATGATGATATGATGATGGTGATGAAGACGATGATGATGATGAGGAGGAGGGGAGAGGGAGGAGGAAAAAAATATTTGAACAAAATATCAAAGGATGATTTAATGTCTTTAAATTTAAGCAGAACCACACTAACCAGGACGAACATCTTCATATTTAGGTGGCTCTTGAGCGGCGCCCGCAACACTTTCGTCAGCAATATTGCTGTATCTGGGCGGTGGTGATGTGGTCATCTAGACTGTAGCACAATCTTTTACCGATGTAATGACCAGACTTAACAAAGTAGCTACTTCTCATCAAACAAGCTTGAGAGGCTAAATAAGCCTGCAGGCTAGTAAAGCCTAGATGAATTTCAAAAGAGCATACGATCAAACACATTTTCAAGTATAGGCACAAAGCTTGCCCCTGCACAATTGAAACTGGCTTGATCAATACAAATATGAACAATGAAAGTAGAACTGCACTTGCTAATGGCACTTAACAACCAAACAAGATTTTAACAAGCCTTCTAGTATTATGCAAAAGGATGATGCCTTTATTCACATACTTAAACTGACATGGGGAGTTTCAAACATGAAACACAGTTAACTGCAAGTCCACTGGACATAGCTTTAAAAGAAAGTCAATCAGGCAAGCCTTTCTCAACTGCATACATGTCACAGACAAATTTTTATCAGCAAAACCTGGTAACATCCCATCTTAACGGACAACAGCTTGCAAAAAAAAAAAAAAAAAAAAAATTACCTCACAAATAATCAATACAATGATGAAGCAAAAATTACAAATACAAAAACATTCCCAATCAATTACAGAAAAGTAAATCAAGATAAGTTGGCCACTTATTCTCATGAAGTACGCTTAGTAACTACTACTTGAGGCGCTTGTATTGGGCATTCTGGACATCCACCACAATTAAAAGTTGGAATGCTAAGGAGTCAGAGGAAGGTGAGTGTAAGTAGGTCAAATGCATGGCTCAATATTTTCATGAATGCTGAAATCCTGTCTACTTCAAACACTAGCTTTTCTCATCTCACATAAGAACTATCTACATTTTCAAGATACCTTGTTACATCAGAACGAGCAAACGCTGAAGCGGGAACACTGTATAACAAAAATTTTACAATTGAAAACTGGTCAACTTTCACAAAATAGCCTATGTAGAACTTGTATGTAAGTAAAAAACTTAAATTCTAACAATAAATAAGAAATATCAGCCACAAGGATTTCTATTTGCCTGTCTATTCAGGTTTTAAGCTTACTTCATCTTAAGTAAGAATACATTAGCCAACACAGTCTTTCCTGTAGAACCTTTGCTTGGGAGCCTCGACAAATGAACCTTTGGCTTTGTGCAACTATCAGACATGAAGCCATAACAAAACGACTCTGTACTGTGGGCTGTATAAAAATCGATTAATGATGCTGAAAGATCACAACGCAAGAGAATAATGCCACATAACTTTTCATCTGTGTTACTCAGAAGTGGGGAATTCAAAAAGTTCTCAATTAGGAAGTGGCCCATGTTTGAAGGGTCTGTCTCAAACCCAGTTGCAGCCTTATCTGCACACAATCTTGCCAAGTTTGTCTGAATAATGTGTTCACCACAACCTGAAGTGCATGCAGCAACTGAAATTTGATTTTTGTAATCTAAAGCCCAGCATCCACAACCAAAATGGCATGAGTGTCCCAGCCTGCCTGGCTGTTTTAACAAGATGCCTCCACTAGAAACTCCTGCAGCTAGCTTTAAATTAGAGTCCATGCAAACAACTCCAACAGTATCCAACTTGATCTGCTCACAACTGCTCTGATTGCTGTCATAGCTGCTATATGATGAGTCAACATGGGTGCTTGGAACCTGACAGCTACCAGAGGTTTTAGGTTTTTTGGACTCCAGTAAAAGGTTATCATGGGTAGCCCTGTCCAGCATTCTTTTGTATTTTTGGTACTGCTTTAAGCTTTCCGGTATCACAAGACTGCTAACAGAAGCAACATTCAACCCAAACTGTTTTGCTTTTTCCAGGGCTCCATCTCCAACAACACATAGAGGTCTAACCAATCCAAGAACCTCTGGCTTTTTCTGCTCTTCTAACATTCGACATGCTAACTTTATAGGGTTTTTTACTAATGTAACGCAACCAACAGCTGCAAATCGGTTCTTATCTGAGGTCATGACTGCTGCATCACACTCCACAACACCCTCTGAAGTTAAATTTGAGCCGTATCCAGCATTTGTCAAGGGACTGTCTTCCAAGTAACTTACAATCTGCTCAACAACCTCGCAGCAGCTAAGTCCAGAATTAATAAGTTTCATCCCTAACTGACATGCTTTGTCACACAACAACCGATACCGTGACTCCTTACTTGCAGAGTACGAGCCTGCACCAGTGTGGACAGCTATGAATCCTGCCATTTCATTTATCATAGCTGGGAGATAAAAAAAAAGGATTAACCAAGATCAGAATGCAACTGCGTCAGAGTGCAAGCGCTGGTCTGGCTAGGCAACTGTCTCCAGTCTGAAACGATGTTAACACCAGCAAATCTCCCCGGCACAAAAAAAAAAACAAAACAGTGACGGCCATCTTATGAGTCCAAAACAAAAAATTGACGCAATGCACAGGCCTATCTGCGTATGGGCTAGAAAACATTATTTTTTAAAATTTTTAACCGCTATTACACATTGAGGTGATCGCCAGGATATGAGGCAAAGGCATTACAGCCAATGAATATTTTAAAACTTGCAAATGTAGGGAGACTTCGCTGTGCTCCTTTACGCAGAATTTCAATCGCCATATCTTTGCGGATAATTAAAATAGGCAGTACCTTTATTGTCGGAAGAGCAATAACTGTCAAGCATAAACATGCTTATTAAGGTTGCAACTAGAAAAACACAAAACCCAAGACTCCACTCGGTTTGCCCAAGTCCAGCTGATACTTTGCGCGTGCGCAGTATTCCTGATCGCGTCATTTGGTACCGCTCCAGTGTGTATTGTTGTACACTTTGTTTAGCGGTCATCCATAAAAGCAGGGGGGGTGGGGGTACTGTTGAAGTGTAGAAAGATGGACGAGAGGAGGGGGTAAATACAATTGTGGACGTCCGCATTTCGTTGTGCTGCTCAATTTTTGGACAGTTACAATATGGCGTTTCTGTCGTAAATAACCAGAGAATTTATTTTGGATCATTCGCGAAGCAATACAAGTCTAAAACTTCGCATGAGACTTGCAGTGACAAAGCAGAAGAAATTGGGTAAAAGCGCCATACGAAAGCTTCGTCTTTAAACTATTCCAGAATGATTCACAAACGCCACCTCTGAACTGGTCTAATATTTTAGGAAACCACTTTTCCCTGTTTTTTTTTTTCTCAAGTCTCAAGATCGAACCGTACTTGAAAATGGCGGTCAAAGCGTTTGTGTGTGCGTATGTTTTGTTTAGTTCGTAATGCCTCGCCAAAAAAAAAAACCCTGAAAGGAACGAATATTAGACCAGACATCTTTACAATAGGAGTGTTTTCAATAGCTCCGATAAAATTCTAGTGTTAGCTACGGCATGTTTTTTTTTCTGAAGGACAAACGCCTTTCATGCTTGTGCGTCGTTAATTTAAATTCCGTCCATGGCGGTAAAAAATTGTAAAATTGAGTCGAAGCGCAGGGTATAAAAATCTAAGCTCAAAGCGCAACACTCAAGTAATCGGAGCAAGATGCTTCCAGTGTATGGTTCGCGTGTAATTGAGAGGAGCCAGGTGATTTTGCGGCATGGAACATAACAAAACTACATAAAGAGTGCATGAACTTGAAGAGATTCAATGAAGTAAGAATGTAGTTTCACTATAACGTATGTGCTCTTGAGAATGGACAGGAACTTTGACAGTTTTTGCTTAAAAATTTCCAAGCATTGCACACTCTTTGACTGTCATGCAGCTTAGGCGAATCCAGGGAAAAGCCCTTGCGATGCAATACTGCATTAGCCTTTCCCAGTAGAATCTTTTGTTAAAGCCAACATTTGTTGCGATCATACAAGTGTCAACAACACAAAGAAGACAACGTGACAGCAAAAGCATAAGAACTCCACCAGCTGAGAAGATAACGCTAAAGGTTTTGACAAATTCTAAGCTGGCTGGGCTACTAGCCATTCGTCAGACTGGCCTGAGGACTGACGACATAAAAATGAAGGCCTTTTGTCGCTCCCGGTGCGTTCCACAGCCCTCACCTACCTTACGCCTCTTGCTCTCTTGGAATATGAATGATCATCTTCTTTGCTTATTGCCTTAACAAGTAAAGCTTAAATTTTACTTAGATGCCCAGGCCTGGAGCATTTGCAATAAATCTGGCTTTACACTCGGCACAGAGAAATTGGGCTAGGAGCTAGGGGCTAGTGGGGCTAGGATCTAAGAGTTTCTGAAAATCGCATTCTTTTCTCTGTGATCTTGGGTGCAGGCTTTATCACAAGAAAGCTGCGAACGGGCCATCGATGCAGTTATGAAGTTGATCGAATGATCCTTTCCTCATCTCAAAATTCAACCACACAACCTGGCCTTTCATTTGATTTCAGAAGCAAAGGCAGGATGCCCACTTTCGGAGCCATTTCACAAAAGTCTCAAAAAACAGCACCAGTATCTAATCTCAAAACGTCTCTCTATGCTTTAACTTGTCTGACAGACAGTTATCACCGGACCAAGTATCAGTACGTGAGCTTGACCTTTCCTTCCTACCTAGCTAAAAGAACTTTAATAAAGAGCAACTTGCAGCTAATGTTTATAGGTTAAAACAAAGCTACGTCTTACTGAACATGGGAATCAAAAACATGGCCCAAGTGAAGATGATAGCAGTCAAGACCTGTCACACGATGCTATAACTGATTAATCTAATTAGGACTAGCTGAAGTCAAATTCTCACTGGTATCTTGATGAGATTCGCAAAGTTCGTCTGGAAGATTGAGGAATTCATCACAAACTTCACTTCAGAATTCAAGTCGCAAACAAAATCTAATCTGCTCAAATGCATCATTAGAACAACAACATGAGCAAATGTCAGAGACTAGAACTTCCAAACTTAGAGAATGATGCCGCAAGTGTGATAAAGCCGGCTGATAAATGTGGGAAACTTGTGATTATGAGCAAAACGAACTATGATAAGGAGTGCTTAAATGTAGTGACAAACATTAAGTTTGTGAGGAACTACAGCTTGATTACGAATCCAAATTACATGTCAAAAGTTCAAGCGCAGACAAGAGAGCTTCTTGAATACGTGACTCTTTTATTTACTGGCAGTTCAGCACTTTTATGGGCTCCCAAAGATCCACCAGTTATTTGGGAGGGTTTTAGCAAGTAAGGCTTTCTTGCAGTGGATATGATATGAGTCCTGCAATGTCAAAATTTCAGAGTTCATAGATTCGCTTTTAAAGCTGATTGTACCAAGAGCGCCGTCACTTATTACTGAGACGGAAGATTTCGAATGCAAGCTGCAAGATCCACTGCCAGAAACCGCGAACCCTGCAAACTTGTAGATTATCACTATGGATAGTACATCCCTGTATCCCAATGTTTATCACGGAGACCGTATCTCGGTATGCAAGGCTTTTTTACAAATGCTTCACGAGAAAACCGTTCCCACTGTCATTCTCACCTCACTAATAGACACAGTGCCTATAAGCAGCACCATGCTGTTCGCCAACCGTTCCATGTTCCATCACACTCGGGGGACAGCTATGCGCACCCGTTTGCTGTAAACTACGCAAACACTTTTATGCATTTTTAGTTTGGGAAGGTAGAACAGGCAACCTAGAACTCCTTCTTCGTTTTCGCGAATGCGTTTGCATCATTCGAAGCAATGTTTTTGGTCGCGAAGGCTAACTGTGATGGCCGAAGATTTATCACTAAGCTTTTCCCTAAAAAAGACTTCGGCGCATGCGTATTTAAATAAAAAAGCGTCATCCACCTGCAAGCTTAAAGTCTATTTATTTTTGCGCTACATGCGATTTGCGAGAGCTCGTAGCAGCACTGCAGACCATAACAAGCATGCTAGGACCTTTATTACGTAGCTGCAACCATCAATTTCTTTTAAGAACAGCATCTCGCGCGCCTTCGAGAGGAACTGCTAAAATGAAAACACAAAGGCGACCGTCACTAAAAAAAAAATTTGCCTTCGTCCAAAATTGGCGCCGGAACCTCGCTAGTATTCCAAAAGAGCTTCCTTCCACATTTACCCAAAGTACCCGGACTCGAGAAAAGTTTTCCCAATTTCACCCGCAGTTGCCTTTAAGCGTACACACAACATTAGAGATAATCTGGTTCGGTCATCAACCGCAAAGAAATGTGGCATATCAACTTCGTGCAATGTGAAACGAGGCAGAGGCTGCTTTCTATGTGCGTCCACGAGTGGCAAGGACAAAATTTTGTAACAAAAAGTATGGAAGATCATGTTATACCGCTGGCGGCACCGGTCGAAAACCGGGCGTTATGCTGCGTAATGCTGGGAACACGAAATTGCCGTTGGATATCTATCTTTACTGAGTGTTCATGTGAGCCACTGATCCCACGCTGATTTTTACACTAAATTAAAACGTAAAAATTTACTCGACTGTACCAGAGAAAACACCGGACATTCTGGAATTAGCACATCTTCCACTCACCCCTATCGATTATCAGCATTTCTCTCTATCTCTCTGGTTATCTTCATCAATCGCGTTAGCCTTCTGTTTATACTCCTCTCGCACGACAAGCCCTTTTCATGCACGACTTAACCACGCAATTTGGCAGCGTAGAAAATCCAAAAAATCAAAATTCAAATTCGCCAAGCTTCAGCCAAGTCCAGCCACTTGTTTCCCGCTTATCCGCATGAGCTCCAGCTGCGCAACGTGAACAGAATTGCTTGATTGAAATCAATTACGCCATGTTTACTACAGCACCGGCTTGAATTTTCGTCTAATGCTTGGCTCAAACGTCGCACTTCTGCCGCGTCAGAAATGCGACGTTTGAAACGGAGTCGCACTACAGTCGGATAGATCGACAAGCGCTGCCGAGCTCGAAATACTTGAAGCACGTTATGAACCAGTCGCACTTAACTGATTTAAACGTCGCACTTCTGCCGCGACTGGTTCATAACGTGCTTCAAGTGTTTCGAGCTCGGCAGCGCTTGTCGATCTATCCGACTGTAGTGCGACTCCGTTTCAAACGTCGCATTTCTGACGCGGCAGAAGTGCAACGTTTGAACCAAGCATAGCTTGCCGCTTCCTCCAGAACCGTGACATCAACCATGAATATCTCTGGCTTCAATAGCTAAACCGCATCGATGACAGCTT
>QQSS02166619.1:0-15394 GCA_003687565.2 Craspedacusta sowerbii | reverse complement strand
GACTATGTATATGTATTTTTAAGGATGTGTGTGACTAGTGGCAATAAATTCTTTTGTTGTTGTTGTTGTTGTTGTTTTAAGTTTGACGAAAATGCTCCTCAAGAGGAAAATCAACGCAAGAATGAAATTACAAATGGAATGAATATGGAGTTTCTAAAATTTTGCGGATAACGTTTGTAAGTCTTGTGAGAGCGTAGGGCCTTGACCTCAGTGATAAAATGTTTTTCCAAGCTTGCGTACATTTTTCAATGCAGGACGTAGGAGGGTCAAGGTACCCAAGCTTGAGTTATGAAGCAATTCTTGCCTCAGGCACAGTTCGCGTGTATGACGAATCAGCTCAGGTCACTGCAAATGAGAGCTCGTTATACTTACTTCATAAGCGAGATACGCGAGTCCCTGTAGATTAAGAGCTGGCAATGCATAAGCGGGACACATTGAAATAACCTTCAGCGTTCTTTATTGTGGGCTGGCAGGGGAGCGATTCGGCTGGAACCAATGGCTATTCAAGTTTAGAGGGCATGACCTAAAAAAATTAACTTGCAACGCATTTGCTGCGGTTTATTTGGTCTAAAGGGAGAGAAAAAAAGCAAGTACAAAAAGGATGACTCAGTCAAGTTTTTGGATAAACTGCATGCATTCGGCCTCACTAGAGCTTGTAGCCTATGGCAGTAGCAATATAGATCTAAAGGCTCTGTACTATACAACCACCTAAATGACATCAATATAAACATTTCTAATTCAAAATCGATGTTTAAAAGGAAGATTAAGTTATTGGTAGTTATTGGTCACCACGTATGCCTAAATTGGTGTGTGTTAACTTATTTCATAATTTTTGATTCTTCATGTGCTTGCATCTTTATTGAGTGTACGAAGGACCAATTGAATGATTTATTGGTGCTGGAGTATCAAAGACAATATTTTTCTATAGCTTTAATATTTCAACGAAGGTTTGGTATTATCTTTTGCCTGAAAGTGCGGTCCTACCATTTGAATTGACTTTCTTCATGCTAGACGCTGGACCTTGTGTTGACATTTCGTTCTGACTCATGTCTTTCCTCTACTAACATATGTTTGAGCAAGAGCAAGTTGACGTTGTAACAAGCCGATGTGAGCATCCCAAGACGCAGCTATCAAAAAATAACGGGTAATGACGGTCCCGTTTCAAGTACGGAAGTGAAGTATTCTCTACTCGACTGAACTGGTCACGCAAATTTTTAAGGCCGGCCGTGGATCTATCATGGGAATATGCTATAGCTGGATTTAGAATCGGGTGGCTCTTAATCCTGATTAGCTATGCTAAAAATTGGTCTCCTTCGCATACATAAAGCTATAATTTACTCCTCAATCTGCAATTTATCATGCCGACTTGCAGCGAAGATCAAATGGGATGCGGCAGCACGCCAGGACACTCAAATTAATTGCCTTAAAATAAATTTTTTTATTTCAAGGAATATCTCAGTTGCTCGAGGATTGGTCGAGCTTGTTAAAGAAAGGGTTGGGCTTAGGCTTAGGATAAGGATTAGTATTATGGTTAAAGTTTGGGTTTGGTTTAGTGTCAGACTTTGCCAACCAATGAAAAAATACATAAATAAATAAATCACATTCAAACCAAAGATTCTCCATCAGTAACGACTTCAGATTGATCGCCATCTTGTAAGCATAACTGCGGCGAGATTACGTCATATCAGACCAATCGCAGTGCACAGCTTTTTTTACGAGTAAATGCTAGATTTATGCCCTCTTCACATGCACAATATATAAATGAATTTTTGCTGTTTGGGAAAATGCACTCTTGTTGCTGTTGTTTTCCTTGGTAGCTATCTTTGAGTAATGAGATGAAGCGACACAAAAGCTTTAAATGTGAAGTAATTTGCCGATTCGAGCACCTTCGCACTTAATAGAAAAGAGCTTAATTACTTGTGCACCTAATTCACTGGTTTGAATTCATCGCAGTCTTTCTATATTAAAACCCTAAAATCGAAATCTATCTTTCTCTAAGGTTGCAACGGTCAGTGTTACCGGTTTCAGCGTCAATTATATCTTACGTCAATGCTTTCGCTGTCCCAGTCCGCTCCGTACAAGTTTTTCTTGACCGTATGCTAAGCAGTTTATCCTAGTCACATTTTCTGTAGTCTCCTTTTTCCTTGATAAAACTATTTATCTTCTTTTATCTAATTCACATTTCGTAAGCGCTTTATGAACTCGCCAGCTATGCAGTACCTCCTTCACTGCCTGCTATTTACTACATGCAAAGTTTTCCAAGTCAATAACGTCAATCTTGTTCGTGCGAAAGTCTTGCCTTCAAAAGAAGATTGCTCTTGTCTTCAGTTTAGAATATATAAAACCTTTTTCAAAATTTTATCTCGCAGCAAACTTTGGCTAATCGTCTCTTTCCTCTTTCGATTCAGACGTTGTGTGCATAGAAAGAGCCACCTTTTTCCGAAGTCTCTAGTCAATCGGCTTGCGGAAAAGTTTTAATTATTGCTTTAATTCGGGTTCAAATTTACTCTGGCTGCATATTCTTTCACCTTGTACTAGGCGCTAAAGCTCTTAACATTACTTCGCGACTGAGCAAGGTACTCTTCTTTGTAAAGCACGCAGTTAGTTCGTCTGTTGCTTTCTGTTACCTCAATGAGTTTTGTTTCAGAAGGTTTGCACGAATGAAGATAACCTTGCCTTACACAATTGCAATATCTGCGTAAAAGATTTTTCAAATAAGCATTCGCTTTTTACTTGCTCAAGGGAAGGAATTGTTAAGACTCTAGTCCAATGCTCACGGTAGCGTCGTCATCTACAAGACCGGAGCTATCCGGAGTAATCAACTAAACTTTACGCTACAAAAGCCTCGTCCTTCACTTAAAGCGATAGAGCTCATCGCTATATTATGTCGCTTTAAATAATGGCCGAAGTAGCGCAAAACTCACAACAGCTTTCAGAAAAAAGACAACTTGTTTCAGTTTGTAGGACATGTTTCGCTCAGCTTTGATTATTTTCAGCTAACACAAAGAATTACATCTAAATCTTTTAAATAAGAGGGCGTGAATACACTAATCAGTCAATAATTGATGTTACGAATGCTCCCTCAGCAACCGATGGAAAATTCCTAAAGGGACGGCACAAAAATAACTATCAATCAACAATAAAAAGCCCACGAGGGAAAAACGCCTGAACGCAAGCGCGCGAAAATGCCGAGGAGAGAACGACCTTAGTCAGAAGAGAGTAAGAAAGAAAGGACAGATCTAGATAGAAAGAGTAAGAGCTAGATGGTTAAGTAGGGCGTTAAGGTTAGGCTTTATCCATTGAATAAATTGAAAATACAATTTTATACATCTACTGATAAGGTTCTCGGGGAATTGATTTTTTGGCTAAAGTGCTCGAGGTTTTTTCTAGATCTGTGTGGAACCCAGACCAGGAATTATTGATTTTAAACATCGGATCGATGAGGGTTTTTATCAAGCCAATTTTAAATGATTAGTATTTACATAATAAGTTTGAATCCAAAGGTAATCCAAGTGATAGAATATCGACGGGTGAAAAGGTGCGTTACTACAAACTCCCTTACGTAGGTTTTGCATCTAACTCAACTAGCCAAAAAGTTCGTAACATTGTTAGTAGGGTATTGCGTAGGCATTGATGTTAGATTCAAGATTCAAGATTCAAGATTTATTTTCGCATGTAGAAAAGAACAATACATGGTCAAATAAAATTACAGCATTCTACACGTGAAGGAGGAATCCTCACTAGCAAAGCTATTCAGATTTGAGGAGCCCCCCTCAAGACTTTGTGCATGAAGAAATTACAAGTCGCACGTCTAGTAATCGTTATGCAAAAGAAGTATATGAAAATCTCGAACATGCAAACCACTAACTAGGTAGCCGAGAAATTACAAAAGCACAATAAGCACAAAAAAAAACGACATAAGCAACTTCAAGATGAATTTGGCTACATAGTGGATCTAGCAGGCGCTACCTATGTAGTTTAAGTTAGTACTGCTCAGTAAAAAGTGCATGTAAATACTTTTCAAACCGCGAATTCTTGAGATTTAGATCTACGTACATATTAAGAATGTTACTAAATAAACTTGGCCCGTAGTGTCTTAGTGATCTATTGCCATAGTTAACTGTTCGTATATAAAGCGTGAGGAGTGCTTTGTGCCCACTACTACGGGTAGTCCTATTGTGGGTTTTAATGTAGAAGAGACTTTGAAGTGACAGTGGCAAATCACCCTTGTTCCAGTCATATAACAGGAGAGATCTATGGAATGGAATTAAATCTTCTAGCTTCAGGATGTTCAGTTGTGCGAATAGCGGAGATGTTTGTTCATAGTAATCGGAGCATGTGATAACTCCAATTAATCTTTTCTGGATCATGCATAGCCGCCTAAGGTCGTATTTACTGGCATATCCCAATACGAGACATCCGTAGGCTAAGTAACTTTAAAAAAGACTAAAATAAATACCTTTAAGTTTTTTCAAGGGAACAAGATGCCAAAGTTTTGCAATTATCGCTGCTGATCTATTTAATTTCTTTGCAAGATCGTCTATATGAGGCCTCCAAGTCAGAGAGGAATCGATAAGCACTCCCAGATAGTTTACCTTACTGAATAAGAACAAGTTGGCGCCCGCGAACATAAGGGTAAGTCGAAAGTCAGCTTTTTTTGCGGCGGCGGCGGCTTAAAGAGCACTACATGCGTCTTTTTGGCGTTAGAGATAAACGATTAGCACATAGCCAGTCGAAGACATTTCCCAGTTCGATTTTTAATGACCTTCTCATAATATTTGCAGAGCGATGTCTCAATAGGATATTAGTATCATCAGCAAAATGATGCGCTATGGAGACTGAAAGGCAGTGTTTCAAATCATTAATATATGTAATGAACAGTAGTGGGCCAAGGACTGAACCTTGTGGGACTCCCTATGTTATATCCAAAGTACCAGACCTTTGATGATCAAAAGCTACGAATTGCTTTCGGTTTGAGAGAAAAAACCGAAACCATTCATCACGCATGATCTTACACCGTAGGCTTCAAGCTTTAGAAGCAGGATATTGTGATGCACAATGTGAAATGCTTTTTGTAAGTCTATAAATATCCCACAAGCAAAATTGCCATCATCAAGACTTACGTTAATCTTTTCAATCAAGGCGATCAGAGAATGATTCGCCGAATGTTTAGTACGGAACCCAAACTGCAAATTACTCAAAATATTGAATTTCTCCAGGTAAACGTAAAGTCGATTGTACATCGCTCTTAAAAAGACTTTCCGAATGTCTGATAATAATGAGATAGGGAGGTAATTATTACATGCCTCAAGTGAGCCATTCTTATATACAGGTATAACTTTAGATTCGGGTTAGATTAGATTCTACTTTAGATTAGAAGACTTTAAATTTGGAGCTAATTTAAAAATGCGAGTAGGTATTTTACTTGGGCGACAGGCTCTAGACGCATGGAGCGAATCCATTATAGTCGATATTTCATCTGCTGACGTGTCTGATAGAAACATACTTTGACAGGCGTTAGCTTTCAGATAACTTTTTAAATCATGTCTAGCCCCTGGAATTGCACTGTCTAGAGTCTTACCTACTGTCGCGAAGTAGTTGTTGAATGCGATAGTAACATCACCGGGACTGTCATGAACATTACCATTCACGCTCACACTGCTTGGCATAAAGTTTTTTTTCTTGGACGTTTGAATAATTGATTTTATTCCATCCCAAGTCTCTTTGATATTATGGCTATGTTGTCTGAAATAATCACGATAATGGAGGCTTTGCTTTTGCGAAACAATATTACAATTAAATTGCTATGTGTTTTGTACTTGCAATGAATATCAACTTTCAGATTATCATTTTTTTCTGCCAGGTATCTCTTATAGAGTTGATCTCTCCTGTTCATAGATTTCAGTATTCCTCGGGTAATCCAAGGCGTATCTTGTAGGCTTACCTAACGCTTGGTTAATCGGCGAATAAGAGCCATAATATTAACGATATCTGTTACCTTGTTTAAGAAGATACCCATTTGGGACTTGAAATTTGACTCGCTTGACTGTTTAACTAATATTTGTTTCATTCAAGCAGGGTCTTTCGTTTCTTTAAAGGAACCGCTTCACAAGTGCTTGCAATCCCGCGTTATTCATAAATTTGTTTGCGCTGGCTGTTGTGCCCGCTACATTTTCCATCATTTGCAAGCAAATGATGAGCAAAGGCCCAAGTGTACTGATGTTTTTTCTTTGTTTTAGATGAAGCCCTGACAGATTTTCAGCGTAAACTGAAGGGGGACATGTTTATTCAATGAATAAAACCTAACCTTAAGGCCCTACTTAACCATCTAGCTCTTACTCTTTCTATCTAGATCTATCCTTTCTTTCTTACTCTCCTTCTTACTTACTTCATTTTCTCCTGGTGATTTGCGCGCGCCTGCGTACAGCTGTTGTTCCCTCGTGGGTGTTTTATTGTTGATTGATATTTGACTTTGTGCCGTCCCTTTAGGAATTTTCCATCGGTTGCTGAGTGAGCATTTGTAACGTCTGATTGACTGATTGGTTGTTGTTTTTGTGAAGTGCATTCCATCGATCGTCGGTGACAGCAAATGAGGCCAGTCGTCGGATGTTGATTGAGCCTCCCAAGGAGCTAAGTAGCTCGATACGTGCCCTAGTCACCCGGTCGTCTTGTATTATAGACGCATGCTACGTTGAGCTGACATCAAACTGTAGGACTGTCTCTATCGTCTTTTTTATTCTACAGTGATGCTGGTATAATGTATGACCGACAGAGGTTCGTGCTGCCGTACTTTTTTTTTTCTGCCTCTCCTCATCTTACTCTACCTATTTATATAAAAACCCGTATACATTATTTCATATCCTTTCATTACGAAATGTCCGGTCCGGCAACGATCCTCTCGCTTACAGGAATTCCAGCAAACGTAGGTCATAATTGACATAGAGCTCGGGACTTCTGAAGTCAAAAACAGGATAGTGCATTTAGCGCCGGCAGGCTTTGCTTCTCGTTGGCATGTTCCTTGTGATGACGCTGGTCTGCAGGGCTTTTGTAACAGTGCAGCATTTAACACTCCTTGCATCCTGCCTTAAAGCATGGGGGTTACACCAAACTGACGTTTTTGCCCACCCACACCCTCAAAGGAAGGCTCGGACGACTGGTCGATGCTCCATTGATTTACTTAAGCGCTTTTGATGTAATTTTTTGTGTTAGTTGAAAATGATCAAAGCTGATCGAAACATGTCCTACAAACTGAAACGAGTCTTCTTTTTTTCTGAAAGCTTTAAATAAATACTTCTGGTCAGAAGACACAGAAGGCGATCGCGGTAATATGGCAATGAGCTCTATTTTTCAAAGTGATTGAAATGAAATTATTTCGATTTCTATTATATAGCGACCGCTATAATCAAAGGAAATCTGAGTTTGCCGACGGCGTCCAGGCATGTCTGCAATTAACCCGTGTATTTCAGAGGGGTCTGAAGTTAGCGGGGGGGGGGGGGCATACGGGTGGACTGCGGATAGGGAGCTTGCGAAAGGGAAAACTTTGCATTGGATGCGAAGTGTTTATATTTTCATCGGCAACTTTAAATGATTTTTTAAAATATCTCCTAAACGTTTATTAGAAAATCAAAAATAATTTTATTGCGTGCAATCGCTTGTGGTGAGCTGCTCCATTGCTTCCTTACCGAAATTTCGCGGCCTTTTGTCACTAACAAATAAAACAGTTTCAAACAGCGTAAGGATTCAAGTATTTATTTTATGTCGGAGACATAGTGGTAAGCAAAATCCAGTACCTGAAATAAAAATATGTATTTGAGATTCATACCTAGCCTACTAGTTGCTAGTTTCCAAAGTTGCTTCGAATTTTTTGTATTCGAGTCTTGCACTCAAACTTTTTGTTCGGCGTTCGCTACGCAATTCGAACGCTTGCAATCGAACGTGCAAGCAAAATTGATACAAACAGTCATCATCATCCGATTTCATCATTGTGTGAATGTTTGAGATGGAAGCGCTAGAGCTTGAAGCTTGTCTCGGTGGAAACGCCTGTTGCGAAGGCCGATTAAGGCGATGGTTGCTCCATCCGGCGATGCTGATTGGTTGGATAAACCGATCAAAACCTGTATTTTTATAGTTGCTGTATGTATAGTAAGAGAGTGTACGGAGTGTGGTGGGAGACGGGAGCGTGCTGAGCGATAGAAATAGGTGCTGGAGGAAACGCATGCGTCTTTTCTTCTTGTCTTGACAATTTGGGTTGTGTGCCTGAGTGTGCTTGTGGGTGAGCCTTTTCACGGGGAACTTAGAGCATTGGCAAGGGATCGGGAGGGAAGTCTCTGATAGGCAGCTCAACAAGTTTGGCCCCTCTTTTTTTTCTGTCGTGAGTTCGCGATAACGCCTAAGCGCCAGATTTTATCGATAGCGATGACATCCATCGCTATGTCTAAGTACTCATCGCCATAAACTACGCGTTGAAGCTATATCGCTTTCCAGTGGACACGAGTCTTATGTAATGCAGTGTGGTTTATTGCCGTTTGCAGTTTTACGTTGTGCCTTATAAGGGTCTGCGTCTCGAAACTCATTCTCGTTTGAAACGAGAAATTTCGAGAAATTTCGATGTCCTTCTCGTCTCGAAATTTCTCATTTGTATCGAGACAGATCTCCGTCTCGTCTCGAAACTTCTCGAAACTCAAAAAAATTTTGAGACGCAGACCCTTAGTGCCTTAAGATGGATTTCAATATCTTGAAAATTTTTCGCGGATAGAAAGGAATAATAGGTGACAGTGATTGATTGCCACTTAAGCCCTATTCAGCAACGGAGTCATTGCGTTCCGCTCTGTGCAGACAGAAGTTGAACTGAACCCAACTTTGAACGGATTTCTGGCGGGAAAATCGAAAACGAGCCAATCAACGTTTCAGATCGATTAGATGTTCGGCGCATTTTATTTCAGCGTGGTTAAGCCAGCCAGCAATATGTATACGTACAGCAGCCACTGCACCACGGGCAACTATGGTATCGGAGATGAAGCTAATTAAATCTTATTCTTAACGGGTTGTAACTCATTTATTTTTTCCCTAGCAAGACACATAAATAGAAAGAGTGTGAGATAATCTTCAATTGCCCTTGTCACGCACTTGCGCTAACTCTCGCAAAAATGCAAAGGCTAAAAAATAAAAAACATCACAGAAACGACCAAATGCCGAACATCCAATTTCTTACTCATAGTGTGAAGCGCATACTTCCGAACAATGTACCTTTTGCATAAGTTTATCTTACATAACAACAACACTTGAGGAAGTAAATGTGTAGGTAGGCAAGTCGTAACAAAAGCGATACCTTTTAAAATCTGGATCCTGAGAGTAAGCCATTGAATTAAAAAAGATAGCATAAGAGCTGGAGAGCAGGAGTACGCACAGAATCAAAAAACATCACGTCGAGGTGATAATGTTCATAGAATGACACTAAGTCTCGCTTGCCCGAATCTGCTAGTGCTAGCAGAGCTTGGCGCATTTCTGGCGGCAAACTTTTAAAACGAGCCAATTAGTGCCGTAGATCGAATAGCCAGCAATTACTGTCCGCGGAAAGTTTTCCAAAAGTGGAAAAGGGCCATCACAAAGTTTTCTGTGGACCAATCTGTGGAAAATTTTCCGGGATATGGAAGTCCTTCTTTGCTGTATAGGCTATTCATGTTACAGATAGCAAACGGAAGACCTAACATCCGAGAGGATTCAGACAGAAGCAGCTGTGATGAGATTACGTTTTCTACCATTGTCTGAGAGGCAGAAGAGGCAAAACGTTACTACAGCAGTTTGAAGAAATCATATTTAACACGACAATTGTAAAGAAACGTGTTCACTGTGAACCTCGTAAAAAGGCAATTCGTGTAAACTGTTAATAACTAAGGGTACTATTGACCGTGATAAGGTGTTAACAGATATCTTATCATAAAATAATTGTACCTCAATGACTCAAAGAGCTTGAAAAAACGAAAAAAATTCCATCACCACTGTTAAAGCACACTCTCTCATATACAAGCGGCAAGCAGCAACAAATCCTGCCACCATGCCTCTGCAAGTTTTTTTGGAAAACGCGCTCATTTCTGCCAATATCGCATGAAATTTGTGTATGATGTTTGTACGTATGAAATGCTGTAAATAATTTCTGCTCATTATTAGCAGTGCATTGAAATGCAACCAAAACTATTAGTCCGTCAAATTGCTTCACCTGCGTATACCTACGGGATTTGCTTACAAAGCTTCGTTAGCACGTCACCCAGTCTGGATGTTCTGGCGGCCGACACTCTAATGGACACGGTGGCATAACGTACGTGTGGCATGGTTCAAAAGCACTTGGGCACCCAACATAATCTAGATCCTTGTGCCTACGGGTTGGAAAAGGCACGCTTCCTCTGTACCCTTTGCAGAGGTATGAGTCATGCTGTACAGAGTTATCTCGAGCGACAGGATAAACGATTGTGCTTAGAAGCGACTGGTCAAACCACTTTGACATTTTTTTGTGCCCCTCTCTAAGCATGGTCATCATTAGGTTATTTCCAAGGGGTCTGTTTCCATAGTTCCGGTAACACCACATGCCACCTAACATTTCTGTAGTATGCGCGGGGTTGTCTCTCATAATATGAAATAGTTTATTAGTACCGTTTAACCAAGCAAAAACTGCATCGGCATCTCTTTGGATTAAGCCAGAGTCCAAGTCTCTAGAACAAAAGACGTCAACCTCTAATGAACCCATGGGTAGGAATCTCCACAACATTCCGAAAACACCTGCGACCTTAATTCCGCCAACATCAAGGTCTTCTACTGCAATGAAGCGCACTCTCTCTCTGAAAGGCTCCATCGAATGGTTTGACAAAAAATGATCGTGATAAATCCGAATTTCCCAATCCCTAAAGAAGGTACTGTTCTCTTTCTGTGCAATAACATCAGGAAGACCCCGAAGATACTCGTGTGCTCGAAGACCATACACGCAGTAAGAAATTACATGTGTTTTCTCGCGAATCTTGAATGGCATAATAGGCATACGTGAAGAGTTCCAAGCAAAACGAAACTCGATAACCATACGGGACACCAGTGAAGTCTTGTAAGCAAAATAATTGATGCACACCAGGGTTGCAAGTAGAAGAGCTGCAACAAGCCAGAATCTGCACTGGTACATTTTCTGCATCAGAGCAATAGGTACCAAACTTCTTGAATCTGCAAGGAAGGATCCAACCTTAGTATACAAAATAACCAGTAATGGTTAGCATCTTGATAAATACATGCGACTAAGGCAACACGATGGTAGGAAACATCGTAGACATAATTTGAACTTTTCAGCATAGCTGAAATAGCCTTTTTTCTTGAAAGCCTATGCAAAAGCGCGCTGTAAATACATCGATTTCTAGCGATTGCGTGAATAGTCTTCATAAAGAGACAAAAAGCATCTGTTTCCCTGTTATTATGAATGGACGAAAGTTTACATCAATACCCATAAACTTATCGCAGTCTGTATGTACATGAACAAATTTCAAGTTAGTTCGAGACTTGACTAGATTGGGTAAACCCGGGATCAGTAGGCAAACGTTTTTCTAGCCAGTTAGGAAAATTGTAGTTTATTGTTTATTTATGTGGTATGCTTCATTAAGTATGTTGTATAGAGACGAATGAAAGAAATAATCCAACACAAAAAACACAATCGACCGTCCTGAAGGCCAACTTTCTCGTCTCCAAATCGCAAGTCACGTTTTAAGAAGATCAGGCGGACGAGAGTAAACAATAATCAAGCAGGATGTGCCGTTGCATTGAGGGTATTAAAGTTCCAAAAATCGAACGCGCTGAAACCGGGGAAGAAGTAATAATGGCAGTAAAAGAACCAATACGTGAAACGGAGATAAATATACCGGACGATGCAATAGATTAGGGCGCATCGTGTAGGTAAAGACAGCCTCGTTGCAGGCAAGGGCAATAGACAAGTAAGTGTGCTATTTACGAGCTTTTAACAGTTTTTGTACCTACTCTTATAGGGTTGGAATAATTAAGACTCTAATTGACCGTGTATTCAAAATTAACAAATCATGACCCGAGTTTCATGTCGATATAATGAAAGTTAAAAACATTCTCATTAAGAACCAGTTTTCGGAATTTATTGTAAGAACATGCATTAAATCATATTCACATGCTAAATGGGACCCACAAGAGCAACAACATAAAGTTGAGAATGCGTGAAACATACGCTACTTCAAACTCCCATACTTGGATTTCATTTCCCATGTCACAAGCCGGAAAACTCATGGAATAATAAATACTTATTGTAAGACCATAGACATAAAGCTAATTTTCTCTTCTTTTAAAAGTGCTCTCGATCTGGAGTTGTATACAAACTTTCTTGTGCAGGCTGTAATGCCTGTTACATTGGAGAAACCTCCAAGCTACTTACAGCTCGGGTTGATGAGCACCTAGGTTAGGACAAAAACCCTCATGTGTGGAAGCACTTGCAAGATAGCTATTGCAAACTTGCGTGCTCAAAAACGTGCGTTTCTGTTTTAGATCACGCGTCACTGATTTCCAGAAGATCTTGAAGGAGACCATGTATATTCAGTGGTTAAAGCCGTTCTTTAACACTCAAGTTAAATATCTAACGTTATCTCTCTCTATCTAGATGATAACTTTCTAACTTTATATCTCTTCTCTCCCTTTCTCTCTTCTCGGTCACTCTTTTCCTATTACATGTGTGGCGAACAAGAAACTTTGAAACTTAATAAATCCTTACGTAAGTAACAGGGGTGGCAGCGCACAGGAAGACATTATGCTATGGGACTGCAAAAAAATTGTGTGCGACAAGAAAGAGCTATCTGAGATTCTTATTAAGCATTATTATTACGTTAATATTGTTGAAAGTAGTTGCGAAAGCAAACCAAAAGACTGCTCAATGGATTTTACAAATGATGACGTTGACAAGCTTGTACAATACATCCTTGATACCTACCAAGATCACCCAAGTATTAGAGCAATAAAATCTCAGGAAAATTTCTTTCAAGAGGTTTCTGTGCAGGAGATAAATAATCTACTGCACAGCTTAGATGAAAATAAATCCACTGGCGAAGATCAACTCTCTCCTAAGTTGATCAAACTGGCTGCAGGAGTTCTTGATACACCAATCACCAAAGCCATAAATGCGATCTCTCTGAAGGGCAGTTCCCTGATCGTGCAAAAATGACCGCAGTCACTTCTTTACAATGGAGATGATCGTACACAAGCAAAAACTACAGGCCTGCCTGTATTCTGACCTTAATCTCTTAAATTGACGAGAAGTCATTAGGACAGCAGGTCGTCCCGTGCTTAGAAAAAGCAATGTCTGTCTTTCTTTCTGCGTATAGGAGAAATGCAGTGCTCAACATGTGTTAATTAGGTTATTAGAGGAGTGCCGATCAAATCTAGACCATGATTTCGTAGTTGGTGCGCTGTTAATAGATTTATCGAAAGCGTTGGACAGCATACCGCACGAACTACTAGTAACCAAACTGGCAGCACAAGGGTTTAGCGATAAGTCCCTCATATATACGTTATGTTAAAGTTATTATTGTAAATTTTGTCTTGAAACATTGCGTAAATCATGGTGCAACAGAGTTGTCACCTCTGCGGGGGTTCAAAGTCCATGTTCCCCAAGGGTCAAACGATCTTTGACTATAGAACTAAATTTTGCCGGTCGGTCGGTGCCGGTCGGATTTGAAGTGTGATGGAAAGTCGAATGAGAATATATATATACGGTTTATTGGAAGGGTTGTTTTGTATCCAGTATTGAGTCAAGAGTGACACAAATTCGAGACACATAAATAGATCTGTGGACACTGTCTTGTCTCTTGCAAGCCGAACCAGGTCACCGTGCCTCCAAAGCCTCGGGTAGCTACAAGCGTTGTCTGTTTATAAGTAGACAATTTGAGTGCATCTAGGCAAGTCCGTATGAACTTGGGGCGACCGACCAGTAAGATTGGATGTGTGCGAGTGTTTGTGCTCGCATAAAGCTTGCGGAATTGAGAGGGGGCAAGGTGTATGGTACACAGTGGCTAGTATGTATTAGGCGTACAAGGTTGCCATTCCCTTACATAAGTACTCTTACTTAAAAGGACGAAAGCAGGCTATTCGAATAGAGAAAGGATACAGTACATACCTAGAAACCTTGTCTGGAGAACCACAAGGATTCATTCTCCACGCCATGCTATTTAATTTTTTGTATAAGTGACCTTACTCTCTTCATTCGAAAAGCTGAAATACACTACTTTGCTGACGATAAAACATTTTTCCGCACATGCACGTAGTATTCCTACCTTTTTAAAACTATTAGAAGAAGAATCAGCCATTGCATTTGTGCTGTACTGAAATGACATGATCGCCATTCCTGAGAAATTTCACTCTTTACTTGCAACAAAGAACAAACTCAATACTGCTAGAAGACGACTATGCATTAAGGGGAAGGAAATTTTCTCAGACAACAGGGTAACCCTCTTAGGGATTCAAATTGAACACAAATTGACTTTCGATGAGCACATCAGTGATCTATGTAGGAAAGCCGCAGCTCTGCTAAATGCTCTCGTAGGACTAAAATCAAATTTTAATTTCACGTCGAAGAAAGTCCTAGTGGACCGTTACATATTTGCAAATTTTATTTATCTGTCCACTTTTTTGGAACTTTTCCTCGGCATGCTCACTATCAAAGATCGAAAAAATTCAAGTAAGAGCTCTTCGTTTTGTTCATAGTACCACACTGATCACTACACGCAATTGCTTGAAAAACATGGCAAGTGCTTAGTGGAAGTGAATCATCTGCGAGGTCATAGTCTTGAAATCTTTAAAACCATTAATGGCATGGATCCTGAATATATGAAGGAAATGTTTCACGTACCAAAAAATAGGTATTCCCCAAAACATAGGAATAACTTAGCTGTACGTAAACCCAACGAAGTCTCATTTGGATCTAAATGCCTAAAAGAATTAGGTCCAAAAATTTGGAATGCCTTACTGGAACACATAAAGTCAAGCTCTAACATAAGGCTGTACAACTTAAATATAAAAAACTGGGACGGGTCTAAATGTTCGTGCAAGGTCTGCGAGCAAGTTTAAGGTAGTTTACATATTCGTGGGAAATTTTTGTTTTCATTAAACGGATTTTCGTTTGCTTGCAGGCATGTTGCTAGCAACGCAGATGTGAGCTCAGTGTAGCTAGCTTTGTACATGTATGAACTAAATTTGATTTTTCATTTGTGACTTAAGTGATTGAGTAGCGAGTATACATAAATTTACTTCTGCTACTACTACTACTACTACTACTACTGCTACTACTACTACTACTACTACTACTACTACTTCTGCTACTACTACTACTACTACTACTACTACTACTACTACTACT
>QQSS02166618.1:12779-32760 GCA_003687565.2 Craspedacusta sowerbii | reverse complement strand
TATATACAGGAATAGCTCGAGTCCCAAGACTTGACAAAGCACTCAAGTCCTTCAACTAATGATAACCGAATGCGCAAGCTAATCCAACCACGTAACATGCGAGATGACGAAAATGCAAGCTTACTTTTCAAATGCCTTTTTGCGTCCATCGTGTTTGGCGCTGAGCTTAATTATGAAGGTAACAAACCGATTTTTGCCGGACCACCACAGGCAGCTATACCATCGGCAGCGCAATCCACCTTCCTGTGCTTAAAAACCACTCAAGCCACCTCTGCGATCCTATCTGCAAGATGGTGAGTAACTACCAAGGAGAATGCGACACCACCTTCACATGGTGAGTTTGCCCGGGAACAATGCAGTTGGACCCAATCGCCCACAAAACAATCAACGCACCGGCAAGCCACTTGGACAACTATTCAGAAATTTTCGAGCGTCTACGTTCGGAGCCAACATTACAAGCAATCGCTAAGAACAAGGCACTGGGGATAACATATTGCAGCCATCACCCATGCAAGCACAACACAGGCTCACATGATGTAGTATCACACACGCAGGCACAACACAGCTACACTGGCTGCAGTCTAACACATGCAAGCCATGCACGCTAGATTGATCAAGTCAAAGAGAAAGACTGGGCGAGCAACGCATCGAGAAAAACTTTCGCTGATTACAAAGTCTCTAGACATGAAACAATTAAACGTGTGCCACTCTTGAAGTTCGAAAGAAAATTCAGGTTGATGTTTCCCTCCATCTGCATCAGCAACGAAAATTTGCTAGCATCAGCGTGCCAGTTAAGAGCCTAAATATGCCTTTGGCGTCCTAAGCAATCGTAGACTTTCATGTTTCTAAGACACTCAAGCTCTCCGTATCAACGCTTCCTACCCCTTCTCCCCCCCCCCCCGCTCTTTGACCCAAAGGTTAAGGGCTTTGAAATTCTTAGAATACCAAAATTAAACTCAAGCTTTGCTGAAAAAGGACGATATCAAGCTGCAAAAAAGAACATCAAAATTTACTAAGCTTCAAGCGCAAACAGCACCCGCAGTTTTGACAAGCTTTCATTTATACTCTTAGCTATATTCTTACGGGTTCCATTGTGAAATGTTTACCTTCTTTTTATATCACCACAATCGAAAAAAGTTGGAAATCTTCTTTGTAAGTCTTGCTGGCACAGCCCATTGTCAAGAAATAAACAGTGGCGAACAAGCCGACGATTCGAAGCGATAGAGGCGGGTGACGGGCTAAAGCGATAGACGAGAGCGGTGTGCTAGACGATACAAGCGATAGAAAGGATTGACGATGATAGTAAGATGTCGATAGAAACTACAGCATTGAATTTACCCATCATAAGTAAACCAAACATCCAAACGAGCAACACGCGAACGTTCCCAAACAAACCATACACAAACTGGAGACGATCTCTCGCGAATCGTCCGACTGATTCTCGCGGAGCAGAAAGCAAGTCCAGTCCTTATCGCAATCTAATCGCGCGCAGCAGATTCCGCCAAACGAAGCAGATTAAACCGATCTTTATCAAAATAGGCATCCAATAATCGTTCTCTCCATGGGCCCGCAGGGGAGCGGAGCCTTAAAGCAGAACACGGTGGATTTTCCGGTGTCCGCTTACCACAAGATGCACTTGCCTGCTTTAAGAACCGACGCAACGAACGAAACCTTTCACTGCCGGGTGGTTTCGAAACCAGTTTCGTCAAGAATTCGCGTTCCACACCTTTAACGCGATTTCTAATGAGCACAGACTCGTACGTCTACACATCTTGCAGTCTTCAAAGTCGACGCGAGAAAACTATCTGCTCTCCGCCTGTTTTGTCCTACCGGTTTCAAAACCAAAAAGTGGTGGAGGCCGCTTTAAATAAACTGAGGAGCTCAAGAACCACTGCGGTTCACCGCTCCGAAATAATCTTCAAAAACAAACTCATCAGGGAGCACAAAGAAGTAAAATCGATACCTCGGTCGTTATATAAATCTGTTGCCAGGGGAAAGGCTTTCTTCAGGCGTGAACTCATCTTTCAAACATCTGCACCTCGCGCGCAAGCAAACGCGTTGCGGTGTCGTTGAGGCAGAAATTGGCGGTTAGAATTCGACTAGGACTGACTTACAAGCTTAACTTTCTCATTACGTTCACTGACAGAAGAATTACGCCGTCGTTCACAACTGATGCGATGAGCGGCTTGATTTGTAGAAATAATCCTACTAATCCAAGCTGTAGGTGTCACAGGTGCATGCGGCCATTAAGAACCCCCACGACCTTAGAAAAAAAACAACTTCGCAGTACCTGATCGAACAAAAGCGGCAACGGAAGGCCACTTGTAGTCTGAATTCACGGTAGCTCAAGATGCTTCAGAAGCAAACAAGACTATCGTACTTTTGTTGCTAGAAGTTTCATCAGAAGGGAACACAACATGCTTTCAAACTGATAAACTTCGCATAGCAAAGCAAGCAAGCTTACCTCGAGTCGGCAAGTGCTGGATATTTCTATCAGTCTCCAAAATTTGAAGTCTGCCGGAAGCCCCCATTTCGACGGTTGGAGACACGGAGTCGACTATTAATTCATCGCGGGACGATCGCCTTCCCGGTGGAGCATATATCAACCTGGCTGGTGGGGGTGGTCGAACTGGTGGTGTGTCGTCGCCAAGCTCAACCGTTCCAGCACTGTCGTCGCTGCCTCTTCTAACGCTGTGCGTGGCTTTCTGAACAGCAGGCTGAACGTGCCCGTTGCTTCTAATATACATCTGACGAGCCACCTCCTCGATGGATTTGTTGTTGTGGCTATGGTCGACTCCTTTCGGATTCTCACCTGCATTCACCTCCTGCAAGGATCAAGTACACCACTTACACCACTTGTAATATCATTTTCAGTATCGTTAGGTCACAAAACTAACGTAAATTTTACGCGGTGCGCATCTCAGCAAAGAAGAGATTAATAATCTAAAAGAACGCTTTGGTGGTTAGTAAAGATTAAAAATCGCAATACCTTCCCTACAAGGCGAATGCTAAAGATTACTGCATGCAACCGAATTTCCTGGCTTCTAATGCTTCTTAAAACTTCAATCTACGCCAAAATCACACGTTTGCAGGCCTATCGGTTTTCTTGGCTTCTGAAATAATATCAGAAAGCTTCAGCCCAGGTTACAATAATAAGAACAGTGCGGGATGTAATAAAAGTGGCTTAGATGGGGCAACTTCTGGTTGGTTTTTATTCGATCTATGCAGGCATGATCGATCGAAAAAGTTGCTCAAGTGTCCAAGTGATCTATTCGCCACCGTGTATGACGCGTCAGTATGACATGAAGGCACACCGTGTAGAACTATCCTTTGCCGCATTACGAACAACTCTTCCCGGACTTTCACCTTCTATTCTTATGGGCGTGGATTTTCAATACAGATCAAGGCGGCTTCTCGGTTTGTTACCTTTATCGTAGTTTTGTAGAGTCATAATCATACACATAAATATGCCTTTGTACTTGTCAGTTCGTCATTGACATAAAATAAGCCTGTTATAACCCATAACACTAAATCACTCAAACAATATAGCAATAGTTCCCCATACAAAAGCAGTCCCAAAACAAATCCCAAGAAAGCCTGGCTGGAAAGCAACATAAGCAACATTGAGCAACTAAAATTGCGAATTTTCGCAAAATGGCGATGTAGCGATAGCCTCCCTAGCTAAGATGGTCGTGTAAGAGACATTACGGATGGTCTGCTACTTCGCGCGAACACAACGCACCTACACGAACGTTCACCCGTTCCCAACACTGGTATCGCGTTGGTTCAGTTTTGCGATTGTGTAAGCTGTGGGTCAGGAAGTGCACAAACGTTAATGAATATAAAAAAAAATATAAAAGAAGACATATCGCATGCGGCAAAAATTTAACGAGGGACGCTTCTCTCGAATGTATGGCTTCTCGACGTGGAGAGAGCCATATACCAATTCCAAAACGAAATACCAAAGACGAGAAGATAATTATCTTTAATTATAATTAAACAGAGAAACGCAAAATCTTAAGTTTTCTAAAGATTCAAAAGGCAGACAAAATATTTGAAATGCTTTTACTGTCTGTATATAAACAGAGTTTTGTCGAATCTTGCGAATTATCGATAGTGAGCATGATGCAAGCAGCATCGAAACGTTTGTCGTGA
Source organism: Craspedacusta sowerbii (assembly GCA_003687565.2). Classification (NCBI taxonomy): domain Eukaryota; kingdom Metazoa; phylum Cnidaria; class Hydrozoa; order Limnomedusae; family Olindiidae; genus Craspedacusta; species Craspedacusta sowerbii. The sequence goes on along the minus strand of QQSS02166618.1, from coordinate 28,605 downwards.
AGAAAATCTTTTCTTAGCATTTTTATTAGGTTTCGCGTTGAAAATATTGTGACCAATTAAGTGTTCGTTTACCGAAGGTCCTTGTCACATCCGTATCTGATGATACCAGACCTGCTTCTCGGAAAATTTCCCCATCAATTTTCAAAGTAGCGCAATCGCAGTACTAGCATAGTAGACCGCTACCAACAAAGGGTCAAGTTTAAAGTCTTTAAGCTTAAGATTCCATGCCACTTAAATTGCAGAAAAAAATGCGATATATTGGAGAAAAAAATGCCTTCGGAGTCCTGTTAAACCAAAACTTATATCTAACTTCCTTCTCTATGGAAGGTATGCCATCTCACAAAGCTATCCCTCATTTCTAACACCTTATGAATTGAAGTTCAGGCTAGCATAAACCAACATCTAATATTACCACCACCTCTTCTAGCGAGAGTACGCGTGAACAAACAAGAGGATCCGCACAAATCAGGTGCAGCGCAATTCAATGCTCGCAAATGTGGAGACTTCGCGCATGCAGCCAACCTTTCAGAGCCAAAATAAACTGAAACAAAAGGCAAAGTCAGATAAAAGCTTGAGGTTAAGTCCTCAGTAAGCAATATGGTCGCCAGTTTACGAATCCTACGTCATTTATGAGAGAAGGAATGAGGTGGAGCCCCTACACAAAAATCAAAGTTCAATTCGACAACACGCATGCTTGGGATTCGTTGCTTATCTTAAACCCGTGTTGATTTCAAGTGAAAATGCAGCTACATGCGAGAATATTAGGAAACTACATGCAACCCAAGGACGTGGTTCATCAGCTTGTGCACCACTGCGCACGGAGATTTCGACCACTCCAGCAGAGAATCTCTAACCGTGGTGGGTTCGCAAACCTTTGGGTTGCAAAAACGTTGATATATTTTGCACAGGTCCTTACGGCCAGCCACTGGTACTCCTCAAATGCAGATCGAGTCGTCACGGTGCTTGGCTCAACTATAGCAGATGGTGCGGTCTCCATGCCCCGCTGCCTTTGCCATGTCATTGAACTGATCGACTTCAAATCCTGCCTTCTTGAGCAAGACTTGTATTTCAGAACACAGCCATCCACTCTCACTGGCCATCACACGCATTCGCGTATTTCATCCTCCTGATTTGATGCATGAGATCATCGATCCATTAGCCAACATTTCGCCAGAGCCAAACAGAATTCACGAGAATACAGCCAAGGACGCATACCTCCCGCAAAAGCCGCAGTTTGCAGCTCTGGTCAGATTCCAACGGCCTAGATTAGCAAGTGATGGATACACACTATAGATCCATTAGCATAAGATTTCCAGATTTTTTTTTTACTTCTACCCCAAATCCTTTAGCAGCTGAGGTCCTCCTTGTCTAAATAGTTCCAACGTCCCTGTTGGCCTTATTAAGCAGTCTTTCACCACAAGCAATCGAACACTCACCGCCTTTCACTAAAAGTGCTCGAATTTTATCCGCATCCACTTTGCAAAGACTTTCCCACAGGTACGACGAAACAAGTCTGAGCACGCAGATCAGATCAACCGGGGACTCTCTATCGCATGCCACCAAGGCTCATCATTGAGTCTTACACAAAAAAAACTACTGCTAACTACTGTGCAATAATTCGCCATGGTTTCGGTCCGCTTTATGAGATCTTCCAAGCTCTATCTCCTAAACAGCCAACTCCCGGCTTGGTTCTCCTATGCGGCAATGATAGGTCTCTATCAACAGACTTGCACTCGCATCTGCGCCATTATTCATTCACCACCGATGCCAAGCGGGACCTGCACCGGCGCACTCCACATGTAACACACTCCCTAACAGAGCAACTTTGCCTAAGCTGGATATCCTTACGGTTTTAGAGACCTTCAGCTATATATTATCTCGTGGAGAAGGAACTATTTCATAACGATTGGCAACAGGATGGTAGACGAACAAATGGCTTCATATAAACTTGCGTTTTCTGGCAACCAGCATTCATGGATCATTGCGTACACATTTCCTTGAAAGACTTCACTAAAAATCGACTTCGTCAGTTTCCAAGCAATTAAAAGTTTCATATGTATTGAAGGATGGCGCAATGCTGCTTGCTTGGGCAATAAAACAACAGCCACAAAATAAACAAAAATAAAAACACATACGCATATATAATCTTAAGCAACTAACTTTGTGTGCGATGATCCTGCTGCTCTGGAAACTACTTATTTCGCTGCCATACCGTTTCTTCATCAAAGCAATAAGCTCTCGGCGGTCAAGAGTACGATGGTTGACCGGGGTAGGAACATCGCAACCCTGCGCTGAGCGCAAACGCGTCGATACTTCTTGCGCGTTGCGCATGTCGTCTGCAGTCACTGGCGCGGTGTGTCGTCGCGGACGCTGCGCTCTAGCTGCTTTGACTTTAGCGGTCTTAGCGTCGTCCGGAATATCTATGACGAACAAACACGCGATTCAACTATTTTCTTTGCTATTAGAAAGTGACAGGCGCAAATACGATTATTTCAAGATACAGCTCGCAGCAAAAAGTACAGAGACATAGCAGGCACTTCACTATCGATCGGTCAGATGGGGAAGGCAACAAGAACAAAAGATGAAGCGTCGGTCGAAACCAAGACACGGATAAAGACGCTGTAAAGACATGTTTTATTTTTCAAATAATATCAATCTGAAATTCGCGTTAGTTGCGTGCCACTCTTACGCTGATCGATTCGCGGCATAAAGCAACGATCATTGAAGAAAACCAGGAACGGCATTAAAGAAATCATCACTGAAGAATATGACGAACGGAGATGAAAGCAGCTATCATTAAAGAATATGATGAATAGAAGTGAAATGAAATCTGTTACCTATCCGTTCCTACTGTTCAGTCTAAACGTGCGCTCACTGGAACGGGAGAGCAGATGCGTGCAGAATACAAGTTGACCCTAACCCGAGGGAAGGGCGGCCCATGCAGACAGTAGAAGATCCTCGCACGCGCAGCTGACGAAAGGCAATAAATGACGTCGCAAAAGCTAGAACTTAATATTGGCTTTGCCTAACTATCACTCTTACTGCGCATCCGCAAAAATATTTACTACATTTGTTATGCAGACATCCGTACCAGCCCAGGTAAGAATCGTTGTCTGCTATCCATGTTTCATCAAGGCCATTTGACCTTTCAAATCTGCAACTTGCTTTTCAGATCAATGTTTAAAACGAAGCTATCAAGTCAGCATCCACTAAGTAAAACCTCGAAGAGAAATTTATAGCAAAGGCTCACTCTATTCTCGTCATAACCGCAAGTGATTAGCAAGTCTCAAACACTCAACTCCAGTATGATTTCGACATGACTCGCACGTTTGCCAATAGCGCAACATTCGTAAATTGATTCCGTTTCATTTTTAATGATCTAAATAGGAATCTGACAGGTGCCCAAGCCCGGCATGGACGAAAGACAAGCCAAAAGCTTGCATAAAGCAAACTCACAGCGAACGAACATCATTAGGAATCTAAAACCACATCACACAGCATGGCAACATCTCCACATCACAACATAACCATCGACATAAACCACGCTATGCCGTGTCAATTGATGCCTTGCCACGTGATGTCACGCTAGGTCTTCCTGTGACATGTTTTGCTATATTAGGTCATGTTAAAGGAAGTGAATCGACATCATGAAGACGTTCCTTTAGAAAAGATAGCACATCATTCAAAGCACGCAGTAGAAAAGCCGGGAGTCAAGTCAACACTTAAAAGGGCCTGGCACGGCAGAACATCCTTTTAAATGACCCAGGTGCGCGTCCCAGTGGCTTCTTCATAGCAAAAACTAGCATTTAATAAGAAATATGAAAGATACTGTTCCAAACCAATGGCGCAAGATCAGGAACAGTTGGCTACCTTGCAAAGACGCCGACGATGTCAGCAAAAATCCACACAACAGGCACGTCAATACAATGTAATCGTTATACGCTAAACAAACCTGGGGCAAAGCACGTTAAAGTAAAGTAAGCCTAAGCTGACAATCTTCGTATCCACTGACATGAATTGTAAATACGTCGAACTTAGACAGATGCAAGATCATGCAGCAGAAAGTTTGATACGGGTAATCAGGCCCAGGATTACTGCGTTCCAGTCAAGAGACGTCACGCCACTACCGTCTGAATGCTGAGCCTGTTTCTAGCACACGCAGTGTCAATCGCGATTCAGTTTACGATGATAGGTGATGATCACAGTATGCTGACTGCTCGTGCAGTCCAGGCATTCGTAGGGACAGGATCAATGCTAAGCAACTTATCGAGTTAATAGCTGTGATCCGAAAACACAAACACACACACGCGAAGAACGTAAACAAAAGACATGACAAGAATTTGTCCCGACACTGCCAAACCCAGTCAATAACATAAAAGTCATCCATTTTGTCATTTGTCCGGGCAAAAAATCCGGTCAAACGGTCGACATGGACTTGATGCACGAAAACCAAACCACGATGAACTACAAAATACCTATCAAAACTTCTGCAGAAACAAGTTGATTCTTTCATCACGACTTTTCTTTGGACGTTTCTCTGCAATCTCCTGAACAATTCTCATCCACGCCATGGCATTTCTTAGCAATGTAACCCGTGCTTATATTTAAAGACCTTCATTACGCGATGTAAATATAACCACAGTAGATAAAGAGTATGAGACAAACAGAAAATCTTTTGGTCCAGGAAATTCAAATAACACATCAGGGTAAACCAATCTAGCTCACGATTAATTTCCACATTTCCTACAATCGCGACCACAAAGGTTATCCAGCAATGCATGCTTAAAGATGAAGATATCCCGAATTGTATGCTTAAAGATGAAGATATCCCGTATACCATGACAAATAATGATGACATCCGGTACTGCATGCTTAAAGATGAAGATATTCCGTATTGCATGCTTAAAGGTGAAGATATCCCGTATGACAAGCTTAAAGATGAAGATATCCGGTCCTACATGCCTAAAGATGAAGATATAAGTATCACATGGACTATATCATCATTAATAAGCATTGCTAAAAGATGAACATATCTCGTATTTCATTCTAGAAGATGAAGATGCTGGCATTCTTAAAGATAGACATCTGGTATCGCATGCTTAAAGTTGAAGAAAGCCTGTCGGCATTGCAGCATTGGATTGCAGACATGAGCAGGCATATCGGTTCACCTTCCGAAGGAGAGTTCAGATCTTGCGATGTCTACAAACCACCGCAAAGCAAGAATCGCGCAGTTGAAGTAAGGCCCTGCTCCTGTTTTTCGAAAATTTAACGCGGCAAACTATCCATCCACGATCCATACCAGAACTTATAACAGATAAGAACCTGACGTCAGCCCGATCGCTTGCGAGAAAATCCAATTTAGTCTGCTTTTCGATGTGATTTTCTTTGTGGGCACTTGCTTAGACCGACAATGTTTCGAGGCGCATTAAATGCAAGAACAGTATGCAATGAAATTACAAGCCGCGGATAAGACAATAGCAAATCGCGGCGAGAGTTCAATGCAATTGGATTTACAAATGCGATTTAATTTTATATAAACTCTAACGAGTTCTTACTTCTGGCCTGCTACCCGCATTTTCGTAATGGTTTCGACACTTCGTTTCCTTGCCATTCTGCAAGTGTACATCACTGATTCTCGTAAAATTTTGCAGATGCGCAACATCAACACGTTGCTATATGTACGCTACACATGTCAAACATGCATATCACACATGTCACATCTTCACACATGCATTCGCGATAGCATTTTTTTACGCGATTATAGCATTACAACATCAAAACAAAAAAAAAACATCTACAAGAACATTAAAACAAAAAACATGAAACGCCATGCACCTAAGGAAACATAAAATCCATCAGCATATTAACACGGAAAATAAAGATCTACAAACCGATTACAAACGAATTTAAAACAAGCCCCCGCGTGGTGAGCAAGTTACAAAGAAACTGCAGGAAAAATATGCCGGTTGTTCACGCAAGCTTGGTAAACCTAGATTACGCGAACCTCTTCGTTTCTAAGATAACTGTGACGTCGGAAGAAAAATTTTCCTTTTAATAATGTTATTTCGTTCTCGATAAATATCAAAGAGACTTCTGCCTAGCTCTTCAGCACAAACGTCTACCATTGAAAACAGCAAAATATCAGATACAGTGTTGAGGAAGGTGGTGTTCGCAATATGCCAAATGTCTTCCCTAAGAGCTAACAAAAGGGCTGTTTCTTCAATGATATCATATGAGATACTATGGGATCATTGCTATCTGCAAAGCTGCGCAGATATTTATGAGCACGTAGGTCAATTAGGTCAAGTCCACGGATGATGGATTTTATATGTAGATTTCATAGGTGAACGCATTCATTTTATTTCATGCAGTTATAAAGGAAATTTAAGTCTCAATCCTACGAATACATAATAAGTTTATTGAATGTGAGATAACGGAGGGAAAAAAGAATGGTTGAACTTGAAGTACGACAGATGAAGTTATTTCCCTGGAGTATGAAACTAGAATCCCTATGTGATACTAAGGAAAACAATTACGCGGGAACCAGCATTTTAATTTTTTTCCAGAATAGGAGCAGTCTTCTACAACAACATCTATCTCACATCCGTGTTGCCCAACCCAGGTCTTCGCGCGCCTTTGTTGCTGAGGTGCCCTTCCAGACGCTAGTAATTGCTAACGCTACGTACTATTGAGCAGATTCTAAGTTTAGCACGCTTGTGTTGCTCGTAGGGAAGTGATACTCTACGTCCGCGCAATCAAAAGGCAGGCGAAGTGATCGCACTGTTGTCGCGTTGTTGTTGTGATCGACTTGGTTGACGGCCGAGGGAAATTCGCACTGAAATTTGGAGGCCATGCAATGACAGGCATGCAGAAATGGAAAGGAAAAGCTTATCTTGCGAAAGCTCACCTCCTGTCGTCTTGAACCTAGCTCGCCCTCTACAATCAGACTTCAACTTGCGAGACGGCTTCTTCGGTGCTGACTGCACAGTTTTGCCAGCAGGACTGACTTTCTTGGGTGCTGGCTTCCCAGTCTTTCCAGTTGGGGTGACTTTCCATTTCATCATTTTGCTTTCCTCGTGCAGCCAGCTGAAAAGTTGGATAACCACGCAGAAACGTAAGCTAATTATGCAGATATGCCAGGAAGTTATGCAGCCACGCACACAGCAGAGCAACATGTTCATTATCGCAAGATTAATGCAAGCAGCGCTCAAAGATACGCACATTAATATCATTGGAAGGGAACAGACCGTGATGCAGAGCAACTCAACGGATTTTGAGCATTTAAAAGGAATTTGCAAAGGATTAAGGCGCCATTCAGTTGGCATACTAAACAGACTTCAATTTGCCTTTAACTAATACTTCACGAGTAGCCTTACACGCACGTGTTGCTCTTTGAACTCAAAGTTTGCACATTCCTCAGTGAGAATCAAACAAGAACTTCTACCGCCAAAGCGCATTTCTTGGTGAATGTAAACACCTGGTAAACAAGGGAATTTTCAAACGAGACAGCTGGTGTCATATTTAATATTTTCCAGAAAAACGCAAAACTTCACGTTTAAAATAGTAATGGCTGCAGTTTGCTGAAAATTTAAAACTCGCAAGAACTGATTCGGGCTAGAAAGACCATAGAAGGACATCTTACGCTCCGCAGATTGCTCCGAACTTTTGAACGGCATTAAAGTCGATGAAGGCTGTCAAAAATAGGCACTCTGGGTATTTGCAAACGAAGGTACGCAGTTTGCAAAACTCTAGCATGTTGACTATGATTTCTTGAAAGTGCAACAATTTTTAATAATCTACACAAGCTTAAAATCGAAACGCCCTTTCTACTGTCACTACTCGCACTTGATCCAAACAAGAACAATATGCACTCGCACAAATCAGGCGCATTCTCGATTTCCAGAACATGCCGTCGCCACAGAACAAAGTTCACATATCACAAATTCTGCCCTGCGCGTAAAACTCACGCAGAAGCAGTTCGATTGAATTTCAAGCGTAGCACAACTCACCTGACTACAAATCTTGTCCACCGCACTACCCTCGTTCCGTTTCGTCTGCCTTGCTTTCACTACGGGATTAGATCAACGTCATTACTCGCTCGTCACATTAATCTGTCAGGCTTCTTGCGAAGAGAGAGTCTTTGCCAAGGTTTGGACGGATGGCCTTATAATTGCCGTGCAGATTATTGGCCGCGATAGGAGGAGCTATTTGGTTGTTGTCACAACCGTATTCTCGTAAATTGTTTTGCCCTATGCGATTAGGGTCTGTGATCGGCAGCATAGGTCACGGTCCATGGAGAGAGAGCCCACCGCGGTCTCTGATCAAAAACGTAGAACGGACGGTAAACTGCTTCGTATTTATAAATTTTTGCGTTTCGCGGCCGTCCCATCACTCCAACCCGCTTCTATGAGCAGCGGAGAATGAGGCCAATAGACTATCGATGGAGCGATTGTCCATGTGGTTGCTGGAAACCGCCTGTAATGCAGGGCTACGACTGGTGTAGGTAGAAGCACTGGAGCATGAAGTCTTTCTAATAGGAGGCTTCATACGAGGAAGAAACCTTAATGAAAATGCTACATTGAAAAGTTAGTTGGTCAACGTGACGATAATTAATGCAGCGCTTCGAGACTTGCGTTAAGTTGGCGAAGCTGTGAAGAGGCTCTGCCAGAAAATCTGCGCTTTGAAAGTTCATCATTTAACTGGAGGAATCGTGCTTCCTTGCCAGTGATCGTATTTGACCCCATCATCAGATGCGCCAAAAGAGAAAGCTGATGCCATAATTACTGCATACGAACATTTCATCTGAAATCATGTTTTCATCATCCTCCTTAATCCATTAAGTTTACCGCCATCGACCCGCCATCGAGGCTAATTTGACGTCTCTTCGCTAGAAAACGTCGCTTACAATTCGCTTCAGGCATGGCCAGTCCGCTTGATTTCGCCATGACCGGGAAATACTTGTTGAAATTAGCGTTATTAAAGATTTCCGGGCGTGTCCAAGAAAGCCGGAACAAGCGATACTTATCTGCCAACCATTTTAAAGTTACAACTGATGTGCCGATAAAATGCGCTATATTTGCAAGGATGGGAAACCAAAAATAGCTTGGTTTCTGCAAATTAGACCGGGAACAGGTGCAGAAGATCCCAGAGCAGCAGCAAGCCAAGAAGGAGCGAGTCCATCGGAGCCGAGCTCGTTGAGATCCTACGCTCTTGACAAATTCTTCTTGTGTATGACAATGTTTTGGCATTTGTCTGTATTGGCGCTTTTATTTATTAAGCCAATACAGACAAATGCCAAAACATTTATGGCGCTTTTATTTATTACAATTTTTTTAAATTTATAATTGCGTAAATTGAATTGAAGTAGCTTGCGGCTTTCAGGGTTCATTTTTACACTGCATTCTCTGCGTTGGCATCTGCATACATTTCGAATCACCCGCTGCATGCGCGTACAGTTCAACATGTAGTGCATTCATGGTATTCTAAGTGTTTCATCATCATTCTCCGTAAAAAAAAATCCGCAGTTTCAACCGGAGCTCATAGCCCCAGCTGAATGAGGATAGATCCCCTTTAGAGATGCGTAAGTATACAGCGCCATTCTTTTTTATTTTCAGCTGATGGTTTGTGCATAGAGCCCCGTGAGATGCTATCAGTTTACGTCCATGTGCTTGCACGTGGTGATCCCTCTCATGTTATTATTAATTTCCATGTAATTGTACATTGAGCCCCCTCACACGCTAGCATTTTATTTCCATGTAATTTTTTTGCGTGGAATTAGTACGTTTTTGTCAGCGTTTATTAAGAAATGAATTCTTCTAAATTTTGTTTGTCTTTCACAGCGCAATCTTGCACGTTGAAAGAGAGTTACGAAACGTCAGTTTGTATCGCCACACCGCGCTGGCGTGCAAAATATTGCCATGATGACAACTATCAACCTTGATACGTGAAAAATAAAAAAACAAACTCGCAATAAAGCCTTTCTCCTTGTTCATCTGGTTGAAGCTACACATCTGTAATTCATGCCTACCTTGGTCGAAAGAGGTGGCTATGTAGCCATTTCTCTCTCTGGTAGACTGCCATGGGATCGCTCCATGAGCGACATCAATGATCATGACCTGAGGTCCAGCAGCAGCTGTTCCGATACGATGGGACCTATCGACTGTTGAGTTGAGGCATAACGTTGAAGAGATTTTGGAAAGCTTAGTTTTTATTGATTGTGTTAATGCTCATCTTACTCTTCATCTTTCTTCCCCATGGCGTGTACGCGAAGATATTGATGATAAAGAGTACTAGTCACCATCATATGACACACGTATCACCATCGTCAACCTTCGCGTTAAGATGGTGACAACGTATTGCGAGACTACGAGTTTCAATTCTTATTCCTCAATAATGATTTCCTTCTCAAGAAAGAGCTGTTTCAATGCCTCGACGTCTTCCAGGAGGGCAATTTCTGCAAGATCTGAAAGTGGTCTCGCCGTTTTGCAAAAAAATTCTTTAAACCATGCCCCCTTAAAGAGCGTATAGATATGAGAAATATTGCAGATTATTTACGCGGTTATTTTATCCATTTGTGTAAGAAGCGCCGTACCCGATCACAGCAGAGCTAAGCGCGTGTTGGCAGTGCAGCAGCCATATTGGACAACAGAAGAAATGCTTAGTTATGTCTTATCTTTGTTTTATCGTACGTCCTGCATCTTATCTTCTGGGCACCCTTCAAGTCCTGCCAGGCATGGGTGCACTGCTTAATATGTAAACATGCTTAACAAAGGAGAGCGATCATGTCAGACAGGTTGTACTCTAATTTTAGGCACACACCTGCATAACTCGTCACCTACAGTCCACACGTGGTAGCAGGAGTGTGTCTATAACAGAGGCAGTTATGCTGTACCATCAGGTACTATATAAACATGTGTCTACTAGTCTCTGTTCCGTTTCTTCTAGGTTGACCTACATGCAGTGAAAGGACTCACCATCGTAAAATAGGAAGCAAGAAGAATGCTTGGTAGGTTGCCCTGTGGATAGCACGAGAGCTGCATTGGAGTGCATGGCAAAGCAGTAGCGAAACGAAATGCATGATCCCGGTTGCGGGGCCAAGTTCAGCTGTGGCGTTGCCTGAAGTTTATAGACAATTCCACCTCAGAAATGAGCTAGAAGGATTTTTGAATTCCTCCAATTTAGAATCAAATAAATAATTAGATCAAGAATACAATTCTCGCAAAATTAAATATGCTAGTAGAGCTTAAATGTAAAGTTTTGTGTGGCCTAGAGCACCGAATACGGTACAGAGAGGCTTATATCACAAGAGAACATATATTTCTTAACTTAGTAGAGCTTACTGTGTATTTGCGACAAGATTAATTTTAATATCTTGCTTTACGACGCATGGTTAACTATTAGTAATGAGCTAAAACTGAGCGCGGTCTGTATGCTTCAGTTGACCATGTTCTCGCACCATGGTGGCAAATGACACTCCATCGCCACAAAACAACATTTTTCCGCCACGAATCACTTTCATTCCGCCCTGAACCACTATTTTCTGGTCACAAGGCAACATGACCTCGGAAAAGTAAACACGGGTTCACGGCAAATGTTCTCGTCGAACTGAAATAAACGGTTACAATAATAGAAGGTCTACGCACTAAGCCGATATTTGAGTCTTTCTGGTAACTGACCGAACAAAATGATAGTTAACTACAAACGTCTGACATTAGCTATGCGTCTAATTTAAAACTGTTCGAAATCTACTGTAGACAGTCATACTAACTCTAGAAAAATACGTCTGGCAAGTAATAACTAATTTAACGCTGTGTTATGAACACCGGTATCACTATCGCATCCTTTGCTGCATGAAGATCCGCTCTCCATCTGATCACAGGCAGACACGTAGCAGTTGATCACCACGCTCTCGGTTGGCTCATCAGAAAAGGAGAACGGCTTTAAACTGAAGCGCACTTCATCTGGTCTTGGACTTGTGTGAAACTTCACAGTGGTGTCCACTGCGCATCTACAAATCAAGCATTCCCAACATCGTTGACGCTGAACCACGTAAAAAGTTATGCTCCGATATTATTATTCCAGCACGTATTCAACGGAGAAATTACGAGAGCGTCCTTGAAATTCGCACAGCATGCTGGGGTGGTTACTTGAAATTAAAAAGAAAAAGAAAGAGGCCACCGCAAAAAAACAAAACATGAATAGGTAGCGACACTCTGGCAATTTCGGTTTATAAATTTTCAACAAGCCTAGCGAGGGCTTCATCCGTTACAGCAGTTCACGGGTGACCATGGAAACAGATTGAGTTAGCATAGCAAACGATTAAGCAGTCGTGTGGTGGCACTGTGTTCTATAAGACAAGAAGAACATGCATACCCATTTTTGATGAATGTGTAATGATCTTTAGGATCGGCGCCTTGGTACGGGCGTCCGAAGCACTTATCCAACTTGAGAGATAGTTGATGCCTTTCGCTGACGATTTTAACTTTGAAGAACATCGGCTTTCCCGGATCAACTTCAGCAATGCTCTGCGACAGAGGCTGCAAATAGCTGTCGTCAGCAAACATCTCGATTCGGACGCTGTAGTGGCCGATGGCACGAGTGGAGAATTTCACGACCGGAGAGGCAAAGCGAATGGAAAGCCCGGCAGAGATGGGCTCAAACTTGTAAGCGCACTTGAAAGGCAGCTGAACCAAAGCTCTGCGAATTATTAGCTCGTTTGGCGCGTCTTCAAGTAAGGCGTTGATATAAAACTTTTGATCATCTAAAGGAGAACAAACACTCGCTCGCTTGGACTGGTTTGGCACTTTTGAAACGACGCAAATCCAGCATTCTTTTTTAAAAGCACATGCTATGTTATTCCTTGTTCCTTGTGAAACAAAGACGTACAGGAGCTAGGCAACTAGTAACATACATTACCGATATCCTGACTTTTCGTGCCACAGGTGCTTGCGGTTGCGACTACCACAACGTGAGTGGCGTTTTCAGTCGCGCGGCACGTTGGATCCAAGAGATGCATGTTCTTAATGACTGCTCCACGAGGGAGCGAACGTTTCTCAATCGAAAGCGTCATGGTGTCGGAGTTGCACTTCAAGTGTACTTCATACTCTAAGAAGAAAGTTTTCTGCATTCTTCATGGTACTCTTAACAACGCTTTCAATTTTCAAAAGCTCGCGCAATGTGGTGGACACAAGCAGACAAACTCAGCTTTCATCCTCCAACAGAAGAACAAAATTCTTGAATACAAGCAAATGTTTAAATATGACTTATCAAACAGGATAAAATAAATGGAAACCATTTATCACACACAAGCGGGAGCTCGTCTTTGTAATATTTTCTTGTTTTCTCCTTGAACCTGCGCTGCGAATTCGCCTAAAATTTATTGGCACCTGGAGCGCCATGGAGCAAGTATGCAGCATTTACGCAAGCATAAATAAGCTGGACCTGAGTTTTATGCAGATGCAAGATTAATATTAGAAGTCCTGAGCTGACGCCTCGTGATAAGTGAGTGGAAGCGCTTATACTAATCATTTTCACGAAGTGTTCGCGAGCAGACGTGTGGTTTAGTGAGTGATGTTCGCGAGCAGACGTGTGGTTGTTGCTTACTTCATGATGCGACCAGGCAGGCTTCACTCAAGGATGCCGAATTCACTGCATTCAGCTCATGTTGAGAGAAGTGAAGCTTTTTGTGTTGGTTCTGCACTTTTCGTGGTATCAGGTTTGGCTGGTCATCAATTATATGTAAAGCATGATGCATTGAAAGCGTAACAAGATCTAATTCGCTAAACACGCAGCACAAATTCATCCTAATCTTGAAGGAAAATTTGACCTCATTACTTTACTTTCTTAGGGCCATCCCGACAAAAATGCTTTTCCTGTTTGGTCTTTCCATTTGATGACGCCCCAGATCTTGCTAATCTTACTCAACATTATTGACGCGACAGTTCCATCAACGCCCTAGGGGACTCGTCAAGTAAACCCCGCTCAACAGAACGAGAGAAATAGTTTCTCTTACGAGTCTCCTTTGTCGATCTTCGCTGCCTGTTCCGATCGGCATGGCGTTCTGGACAAGCAAATCGACAGGGTGGGCGAGACGCGTCACACGCCTCGATGACGCATGTCAGGTATGCCTCCTCGTGAGACAGTTTCCGGTTGTTCATATCAATCTCCAGCACCTCCTTAGCGAAGCCACTCCTCTCGTGGGAGAAGCCTTCAACTTCAGCGTTTGGGCAGCTAGAAAGAGGTCGACCCACTCTAAAATATATACACATGAACACGTTCTTTGTTCTTCTAAGAGCCTGAAAGTAAAATTATGGTATGCAATGGATCATGAGTGATACTTACTAGTTCGTCACCAGCATTACGTCTGCGCTCCTTCTCGTCCACTGACTCATATAGCACTGCTTTGATCGAAAGGATGTCAAGTTTGGTCCACTGGTGAAGGTTACTCGTAAAATATGCCCTTCCTCGAGGTTTGCGTGAACTTTCACGACATCTTTCGTGCTGCTATTCGTTTCGAGCTCGCCGGGAACGATAATTTTCGTTAAAACGACCACATTGTTGGCGAAGTTTACGAGCAGATTTTTTCTAGCCAGTGACGTGTTGAGTCGAACGAGCGGGCTAAGTCTGCCGGTGACACTTGTAGGAACTTGCAACTGCGGGGCTGAAACTATTTCGTTGGACTCTTGAAAAGGAAACCTGCAAGTGATAGGCACAACTATTTCACGCCCGCTTTCTGCTCGTGAAGGGTTAGATGCTTTGCCACGCAGGACATTCCTGTAAATGACCTCCCCCTGGGTCACGGTTAACGTGCTTCCGCACTTGCCTGGCAAATAGGAGAAGACGAAGTGGGTCCCATTTGCGAGCGGCTTGCATCTGCGGTCGATCAAACGGAGCGATGAAGCTGCTTTTCTCTCCACCACTGACTTGTCAACAGCAATAGTGATTTTTTCCAGCTTGCAAGTAACGTTGAGTCCTGGAAAAATATATATTCATCTAAAAGAGATTGCTAACAAAATTTCAACTTAATTCCAGTAAGGAACAATACGCTCTGCCAATACCCTAGACCTGCAGGATATCCTTCAATCATTTGCAAATAATTACGTACAGGCCTCTGCAAAAGCTACAAATCGAGTTGTAAGTCGTGGACCAAATTCATTATTGATGATGATCTAATTTCCTAATCTCATCAAGTGTCCTGGTTACTTATTAGAAAAACATGTTATTTTCGAACTCTCCTATGCACCACACAAACACACCGGGAACTGTAATTGTACCGAGTAACGTTTCTTTCACCTTTGTAGTCGGCCAACTCCCTAACTTCATCATAGAGGGTCATGGGTATGATAGCTCTTCGCTTCGTACGAAAACTCGAGTGACATCGTTGCTGACAGAGAGAGTTCTGATCAAGAGTGTCACAGATGCTGACTTCACAATGGACGTAAAAAGAATTTGAAGAGCTTTGCTGGAATCGAAAACTCGTGAGACTGAAACGACTTGTGCGTCCAGAAGGTGCGCTATGAAACTGGAAAGTCTCGTCCAGTGCACATCTAAATTGTAAGCAAAAAGAACAACCATCAAAAGCGATTACTGCTATCATTCTTGATGCTCCCTGTGCGGTGCAAGTGGCTTGCAAGTCCTAGAACAGCTCACTAGCCCACAGCCTCATAGCAAGCCGCCTAGTAACCCATAGCCTCATAGCAAGCCGCCTAGTAGCCCACAAACCTCATAGCAAGCCGCCTAGTAGCCCACAGCCTCATAGCAAGCCGCCTAGTAGCCCACAGCCTCATAGCAAGCCGCCTAGTAGCCCACAGCCTCATAGCAAGCCGCC